>KK351036.1:123088-287087 GCA_000671755.1 Glossina brevipalpis | reverse complement strand
ATAATAATAATAATAATAATAATCCTGCCAATATGTCTTTTTATGACCGTCGTAAGTATTGCATTCCAAGGAATTTCCACCCCTTAGACTTATCAAATTTGTTATAGTTGCCGTTTACCTGTTTGTGATTTTCGTAACAATATTTTTAAAAGGAAACCGCACACTTTCTCATATCGGATCGCAAAAAATTTGTGACAGATTAAGTCCAGTTTCAAGTCTAAAAACTTTGTAAACGATTAAAGCTCAGGGAATCAATTAAGCAAGATTATGTCAATAGAACGAACAGAAGAACATATTGATAGTTCAGAACAAGGTAGTGAGAAAGTTCAGAAAAGCAGTGAAATCATCGAAGGTTTAACTCGCGCAGAACACAGAGCACAGTTTAATGTTATTCAAAAACTTAAAAGCAACAGTATTTAGAAGTTATCGCTTAATGTTACGGAGGGATAACCGTGAGTCTTAATATGCAGAGCTTGCTAGTATCGTAGTCAAAATTGCAACAAAATTCAGTTAATCTCAAAAACTATATTTGAAAGTCGTTAATTAAAATTGACGACGATAATTCTTATTAACATATCTCCGCAGTCTGCTCGGAACTTTTTAACGTGTATATGCATCTTACTTCTTTTTCGGAAAGGAGCACAGTTCTCCTAAGAAAAATGCAAAATTTAATTAACGTGCACGACCTGTTTTTTTTTTCTACTTATGTTCTAAAAAAAATTTATTTTTATTCAAGTAGAACAGCGACAACGAATACCTCTGTTGTTAAAAACTCGTCTAATGCCCTCAATATGTAATTGACTTTAAAAAAAATGAGGAAGAAAACCATCAGGTAGCTTGAATCGTTAGGCAGGAGCACTCTTGGAAAATATTTCGACGTCTGGTTTAAAATTACCTACAAGTGTATTACTTCAAAATCGATTCTACTTCAAAATGATTAACAAATAATAACGATTATTTGACGAACATGATTTATACCAAGTAGTTTTTTAAGACATTGACAGATGACGATGTATAATGTTCCGATTGAAAAGCCTGAAAAGCTTATACTGTGTAAGTACCTCTTGAACTCTTATTTACAAATTGTAACTAGCCAGACTGAATGTATTATAACCCAGCAGGCTGACGTTTCAAAAAAAAGTTTTTCAAAATATCTGATCTTATCCTTTTAAAAATCGTGGAAAAGAACGACATATTGACAAATTGATTCTGACTTTGCAAAGAAAAGTGCCGCAAATAGATAAATTTACAGTGACCTCATCTGCAAATTTATATGCGATACATTTGATATGAAGAAATAAAAAACATCTGAACAAACTTGCAAATGTGTGCGTTTTTAAATTTATTCGAATTTAAAATTTTAAATCATTCAGCGGCAAGCACGTCATTTACGACGTATAAAAAAAAATTAAAAAAATTAAAATAAAAAGTAACGGAGAAGCTAGATACGGTTTGAAGCGAATTTTTCATACCCCCAAACTAGTTCGTACTCAAAAATTGGAAAGACTTTATTAAATAGCATTGTGGACACGTGATGGTTTAGGTATAAAATGTACAACACTTAATTATATGACGATAAGAAGATCGTATGTTACTTCAAAATGGACCAAAATATGTTTATACGCGCGCGATATTTGAAATCAAATTTACAAACAATCCTTGAATCGTTTCGTTGCTAAAGCGGAAACGACTGCGTACTGAATTTAGAAAAATTTTCTTCATTAATAACTTTAAGACACCAATCTATACTGTAAGGTTGAGAATATGTTATGTATTCCCTCTACGAAAATAATAAATATTAATTTTTGTAATCTGGTGCCTGGATCCGTACGTCGGATCCAGGTGTTCTAATTTTCATTACCTATTAAAGTTCTCCCATCCGCGGAGTTTAAACTACTAGACTCATTTGGGCTTAATTCAAACAAACTTTATTGATCTCTATACCACAGTACAATTCCAAAATTCTAAAATAGCCAGTCCTTCCTTTTGCGTCAGATAGAAATTGTCAAAACGGACAGTGTTTGGCCCATCAAAGCCTTCGGACACGCGGATGTTTATCGGACAACATTCTCTAAAGCAACCGTACACGTCGCTGGTCAGTAACCAAAAGGGAAGACGATGTATCTACTGTCCCGTATTATGGTTTTCTCATCTGTCGACCAAATTAAAATAAAAAAAAATTTTTTCTAAGTTTTGGACATTGAGAAACCACTCTTTACCAGAGTTACCCCCCTTTTTTTAATAACAAGTTACTCATTTACTGCTTATGGCAGTAACACATACAGTATTCTATGGTATAAATTTATGAACTTAGGGAGGGACAGTGTGAAGCAAAACGAGGGCCCGACTTTGGTCCTTACAATACGTATAACATTTCAATAGTTACACAGGTTCAAAGGCGTAAGGGAAATACTTTACTTTATACTTTAAAAAGACTCATGGAAATTTAAAAATTTTAATATTCGCATATGAATTTTTTTTCTTACTCCCAGAATACTTGATATTTTCTGTTGACATACTGTTAGTTGAATTTCTGTAATTGTGTAACTGATAGACTTTTTTATTTTTTTGCTTAATTACAGTGTTAATTTACAATCTATCTAAAAAGATGATAAGTAAATGTGAGGAAGTAAAGTTGGGGAAATCTTGAATAAGAAAATATTAATAATTAGCAGAAGCTTTACTTCTGATTGTATATATTAACCTGCTTAGTATTCTTTTTATCCCGAACTTTAATACTGAAAGAATTTTTCTAATCAACGTACGCTATAAATCCGAGATTTTTATTTTTTTATGCTAAAAAGTTTTGAATGTTTCATAAGTCTATCGATTCGCCCGATTATAAAGAAGAGTTCGAGAGAAAGCGAGAACTTAGAATGACTCAAAATGTTATTGTAATGAGGAATACGTTTTCAATATATAGTCTTTGATACTCACTGCACCGAGACTCTAAAGGTAATTTTGCAGAACGATTATAGGCTGGCTTTGCTTCACCTGTGCTTGAAAACCTTCCACATTATTCATTTGCTACAGTCTTAAAAAATTAATTTAAATTTTGCGTTCATTTCATTTCATTTAAGTATTCATTCCTTTTATAAAGCCCTTTTAAAGGATAACTTTTTCAAAACAAAAAAAGAACTTACTTTAACGTAAAGTCTCTCTATAGTTAGAAACGTTACAAACTTTACAGCAAATCGATCACTGCTTGCTCATCCAACAATTAATTTAAAAAATAAAATAAGTTTTGTTTTGGCAAGACTAAGAGGAAAGGAAAAACGAAATTGCATGTGTACGATTTCGACGTTCTCTGCCATGTTTCTAAAATTAAAAGAAATTTTGATTATTTTTAGTTGCAAATATTTGCTTTTTTTTGTTTTTTGGAATTGAGTAAAAGCCGATTAACCTTGACTAGGGAATTTATCATGGAAAATTTATAATTTAATTCATTTATATTGAAAGAAAAAAATCTAGATTGTGTAGTGCTCGATGCACTTGACTTTAAATGCTGGCTTTTTTCAACTTGAGGAAAAGATTTATTGAACTTTGTAATTACGTTACGACGTTCATTTTCATTTGGTGTTTGTAAGGTCGCATATATGGATAATTGAATCATACAGATCCATCCGAGAAATTAAATTTTAGAAAATACTATTGACCAGAACTTCTAATCACAAAAGTGGAAAAAATCGAAAATACTTTTCATTCTTTTTCTGTATAAAATTCGTCTCGCAATTATTTGTCAAGTTACTAGAGATCTTTATTTGTCCCGAAGCTCAAGAAGGTCAATGCACGGGACTAGAATTGAAAAGAAATAAGATTTTATAAAATTACGTCAGGAGTTGTGAGTCATGAATCTCTTATAAAATCTACATATTCCCTAACAAGTAAAGTTCAGTAAAAGAATTTAAGGGACTTGCTATTATTTTCCTCTCAATAAAAGCATTCATTTTTCTAAATTTAGTAAGCGTCTTAGAGCTTACAAAAAAAGTATTTTTCAAATTTTTTAAGAATAAAATGGAGGCATAACGATCTTTGCAGGATTATGCTTTTAATTTTGCTCGGCTTTTCTTAACTAACACGCTCAGAGACCAAAAAATTGTTAACTAACACAACAAACCAAAAATACTTCAGAGAAGTGACTCAAAACCTGGTGAATTAACGGGCCTATTTTTGGAAAATTAATTATGAAAAAAATGTCGCAAATCGGGTATAGAGTCGACAAATTTTAATTTATCGAAAAAAAATGTGTTTCGATATATTTTAATTTTTACTTTGAAGTTGCATTTAAAAAATCAAGGCAATCCGTCCTTCGTATTCGCAATTCGGGACGATATTGAATGTAATTTATTAGTTTAATAAAAAAATATACTAATTTAAACTAAAAATATTAATATAATGTTTGAAATCGACTTATTGGACTGTTTTTCTGACCGACTTTCGCTCGAGTGTTCATGATTGCAAGACTGCAAAAATTGCTAAAGAACTTCTTAACAGACTATAAATTTAAAAATTATTATTTAAAGGGTAAACCGCTACAAATTTTTTAATAAACTAATTTGTTTTTTGTTATTCAAGTACGATATAAAAAGATGGTTACAAGTGTGGCCAGATCTGAAATGGTCCAAAAGTTCGATTTTTCTAGCGTCATCATAGAACAGTCTACACATTTGTCTACCAATCATCTTGTTGGAGAACATCCTTCGCAACAACTTGTTGAAATTGTCGTTCATTTTTTTCAATCAATTTTTTTTTTTATAATAACCTTGAAATGAAATTCTATAGTGATATTTTTTAATTTTTTCTTTTAATATATCAAAACGTGCTTAATAACCTTTTCGAACGTTACTTTTCTATTACTTTTCCTTCTGTTAAGAAGCGCCTCTAGCAAGTCAGTACAAGTGGGTTCAAATCTCAATGCGGTAGAGTTTTTTCATAGAATGAAAAAACACCAACGAGCCGATAGCCTAAGCTGTGCTCTAGTGCTCTCATTTTTCTAATTTAAGAATTAATTTCATTCGTCTAGAGTATAATAATAATAATACGTTTCCTCCATTCAAAAAAATTGCAAAAACACTCCTTTTTTTGAGGCTGTTACTTTAGCTTTCCTTCCTGCATAAGTTCCTCAAATATTATTATTCTATTCTATCCTGTCTCTTCTATCCAACAGAAATTGTCAAAAACCCTTGTTTTTGATTTTGAAACGTATAATAATTTGACCAAAACTGATATAAAGTAGATTTCCGTCTTTCTAGATAACTCCTTGATCAAGGATCTTAAGGATATTAAATCTACACTTACAGTTTTATTCAAAAAAAAAAGTTTGCTACGCAATCACTGAATACTTTAAAATTTCTTACAGTTGACATGACTCGCTACTCCTGCCCATTTCAAATGTAATCTTATTGTATCCATTAATTACTATTTTCTCGAAAAATAAAAAATTTAATCTGATGATAGCAGCTCTTTCGATTGAAAAGCATGTCGTCAGTCATATTCAACTTTTTCTGTGCTGCACTTGAAAGAAAATGAGTGGTTAACACACAAACCTTTTCAAAGACTACATACATACAGCCCTTCATATTAACACATGTCTTCGAATATACTTATAGTCTACAATACCTTAGCTAAAGGAACTGTGAAGACACATATTGAATAATTCAAGTGACATAAAACATTAGAAAAAATTATTCATTATGTCGGTCTAACATGCAAACAGGTATGGTAACGCATAATTTATTTGACGTAAACTATATAAACAAAGGAAATTATGATAAAAACTATAAGTAACAAGTGAGAAAGTTATATTAGGCTGTACCGAATCTTTTATACCCAAGACCCTTATCTTAAAAAAAGGTGAAAAACTAAATTGTCATAGGTGGACGTGGCAATGAAAGAACTACCAATATTTCTGCCAAATTTGAAGTCGATATCTCCAATTTTGCGGCCAGGAGAATGTTTATCACAGACATTAGATAGTTAAGCAGCCAGACAGTTGGACAGAAGTACCGATAGATACGTCTAGGTGGAATCCGAATTCCATACTGATGAAGAATATATACACTTTACGAGGCTTCTGAAGAATTCTTCTTAATATTACAAACGTTTCCACAAAAAAAATTTAATTTCAATATTCTATTACATCGAATGGCCGTGGTCAATCCTTACCGTTTTTACAGAGACGCTACGGGATAGCTAGTGCAATGATTTATGGCTGGCTACTAAGTAAAAAAAACCCAATTTTTTTTGCTACCAAACACAGAGGTGTTCTTAGTCTACGTCATACTGTGAGCGTGTCGTCTGACCGATTTGGCCCATTTTTAATACCAACCGGCATGCAAGAACTTAGACAGTTTCTGCCAAATTAGAAGCCGATATCTTCATTTTTGCGGCCAGGAGAATGTTTACCGCAAAAATTACATAGACGTACAGGCGGACAGACGGACATGATTAAATCAATTCTAAATTTGCTGCTGATCAAAACTATATATACCATATGTGGTCTCCGAAGTTTCCTTTTGGTAGTTACAAACCGAATGACAAAATGAAATACAGCCTTTACCTTCGGTGGTGGGTATAAAAAAGTAATAATTATGTAGAATTTTCAATTAAATATTATTTATTCCATGAATGTAGTTTTTAAAAAAGGCAAATGAACTTGTCTAGAACGGTTATAACTTGCCCTACATTATCCGTGTAGACATTGTGTACAAAATTGCTAAAGACCTCTTGATAAGTCATAAAGGGTGCATCTTTGTTATTTATGAGTAGATAGAAGTGTGAGAAATACAATAGTTTCAAAACGAATGGGCGTATGGACGTATGTAAAGCATTTCGGAGACTTTTTAGGTTAGGATAAGTTTAGCTGCTTTTCCGCAACTTCGTAGACCTATTTAAAGCAAAACTTGTAAACCGTTTTGACTTAGCACGGGGAATAACTACTAATACAGAATATTTACAACTGTGCGACGCTTATGAAGGCTTACATCAGAGGGGAAAAACTCTAGCGAGTAAAAAGTACGACATCATCCATCTCGAACTTTAGAATTACAAGAAGTAGACGTTATCTAAAACTATCCAATTTTGACTTCAGATATAATTATAAGGTACACGTTAGCGTACTGCTGTTTAAAGTGTTAGTAAATTTTCTGATTGAGCCAAACAACCCCAAGTTTTTAATAATATGTGCAGGAAAGCCTAAAAAAGAGATTTCCATATTTTTCAATAATTATATATGTTGCTCTGTATGCGTAACCTTTGAACTATTAGCACCTTTTTTTCAATATCAAATTAAGTACAAGAACTTAGAATAATTTGGCCAAATTTGAAGCCGATATCTTCCTTTTTGCGGGCAAAAGAATGTTTATTGCACATAGACGGAGAGAAGAACATATTTAAATCGTTTCTATATGTAGTGCTGATAGGAATACAAACATATACTGTATAAGGTCTCTGAAGTCTCTTCTGCTGGATGTTATAAACAATTTGACGAAAGGGATATTATCTCCATTTTCTCGGGGGTGGATGTAATAAAAAAATGTATATAATCTCTCTCTCCAATTCTGAATTTAAATTTGAATCTTTTCAGTGTAGAAATATTTCATTTCACCAGCTTTATGAGTTAACCCGAAGGCTTATAGGGAAGTGGAGAAACCATTAAAAACGATGCGAAATCTACCGTTTCTAGCATGGTTATCATCACTAACGCAATTTTAAATAAAATTAAGGAAATTATATTCGATAATAAAAAAGTAGGAATGAAAATAGTAGTAACAGTTTACTAATGTTTCGAAAGAGAGTACACCAAATTGCTTCCAAATCTATTATTTTTTCCTATAATTCTAAGAGGAGTAGAATATTACCCAGGAATGATTCTTTTATAATTTTTTCGGAAACGGAGTTACATTTTGGAAGATAGAACATAAATATTAAAGATGGAATTCACGTTAGGTTTTAATGAACTCACCTATATACATACAGATATTTTGTAGAATGTTTTCTAAACGCTTTTCCTTGGAGAATGAGAACTAAAGTGAAAGTGCACGAAAGTATCCTTTTAGTTTATACTATATAAATTCCTTCGAAACGTTAAAAAAGTTACTTAAAAACAGAAAGGATAGCGTGTGTAAGACTAACTAACTATTTTAAACCTTACTCCGACCACATTAATGACTTTCTTAGGAGGAGATCATCATCATCATGTTATTTTTTTGGTTAACAATCTACTAATTTATTGTGAAATATTTCAAGATATAGATTAATTTCGTCAAAAAATTATATGTCATAACAAAAACGAAATATGGAAAAAAAAGAAAAAAAGTAATTTATTCCACAACGAAAAATGAAATGTTTTATTAATGTTTTTTCTTTTTGTTTTTCCCCCAAAAACCGGTTTAAAGTTGATTAAAAATACGTTTCGAGTTTTATTGTTTACTCATGACATACGCACACACGCATACACTCATATATGCATATACACATATACATATCTACACCACCGCAATTGATTAGAAATCCAACACATTTCCTTAGGTTTCCGATGCCACAGCACAGATATCAACGCATCTGTCACAGTATCAGTTAAAATACGCAGATGATGATGAACTTCACAAACAAAAGCAAATTTTTATTTTCATTAATTAAAATGATTAAGAAATTATTTATTATTGATTTTCTTATTAAGAACACTTTGTAATCTTTGAAAAAAAATTATATAATTGAGTGCAATTTCTTAATAGATTTATTTATGTAGACATGATGTCGCATCCATATACACAATAATACAAAGGTAAATATCGTCATCATATTGTGTTACTTGAGAAATTTATGGCACTCACGTTGTTTTTTTTTTGTTTTTTGTTTACATATCAGGTTAGCTTTCTTTCTGTAGTGGTACATCAGTTATAGTTTCATTTAATTGCCGACATTTGGGTACACACAAACAATGGAGATGAGTTCCTCACGAATTTGTTAAATATTTGTCACCCAATGCCAGGTAAACCGGCACAACGCACACAAGCGATTAACTTAAAACGTAAAGCTCAACTGAAACAATCAATCTAGCTGCCGGCTAAGCGATAGAGAAATAGAGATAATGGCAGAAAAAATAAAAATGAGAAAAAAAAAATAAAAAGACAAACAAATCCACAAACAACACAATAACAACCGCAACGTCTTAGCGAAACGAATGACGTCGTTTATATCACAGAGAATATGTTAGAAAAATTGCTAGTAAGCTGCCGCCAATATTGCTGCTACTGGCGCGCATTGGAAACATGGGCAAGCTCAACCAATCATCCATCCAGCAAATAAAATGAACAACAACAAATACAATAACAACAACAATACCATAACGAAGGGAAAACAATGGAATTATTTCATTTCGTAATCTTTGACGTTACACTAAGAGCCCACGGACTGCACAAAGATTTTGAACACCAAACACCCATACGGAAGTTTTTGTAAAGGAAAAAAAGAAAAAAAAAGCGTGTAGGGCCACAATAACCCACTTAAAATTAAAAAAAAAAAAAGAGATCATCTCTATCTAAGAGGATTTGTCTTGCGAATGCGTCTTACATTTAAAACTAATTTCTTATATGTCTTGTAATGTCATTGGCTTGGCCTAGGAAATTTTTCGGTACTTTCTCTGCCAATAGTGCTGAGATAATATAGATTATCCTATATGCGATACGCTTGCGTTTTATTTTACATCATGACGAATAAGGGAGAAAAAGAAAAATTTACAAACATTTTTCGCAATTATTTTTTCATGTACTCAACGCAAAAAACTATAGAGGAAAAGCATTAAATCAGAGAGAAGGACGATGGCGAGGAAGTTAAGATTTTTCAATAAAAATCTTTAAGAGATCAAATCAATTTTGTCAACTGTAAAGCCAAACTATTAATTTTTAGATCCCCAATTAAGGTTATTTCAAAATCTCATAGTTCGGAAGCGGAATATCACGAATTAAATGGTCCGAAAACATTTATTTTTCACTCTATGAACCACTTAAGATTAATAATTTTTTTCAAGGATGCTTGCACTTATTATACATATATAATATACAATGTTAGAAGGGAATCGAAATCTTATAAATATGATAGTTAATCGCTCTAACAATTCAATGCCTACCTTCTTCAATTTTTCAACGCTTTGCTATCCGGTTAGTTATACTAAATCTTTTCTCCTGTTTTTCTGGATCAAGTAATCATTGTTCACCGCTATAAATATAATCGTTTAACATAGTCCGTCGAATATTACAAAATTAATTATCTTTAAAATGACACCCAAACCATTTCAATTGCTTTGAAGCTGAAAAATTAAGCTCAAATGATCCTACGATTAGTACTTTTTGTTATAAAGCCGAAAGCTTCAAATGCGTTTTTCATCTACGCTTTGTATATTGTGTGTGTTATACCCTACATCACTTGCGGAGCAGATCACCATTTTTTCAGTTCAGTTTTTGCGAGCGTAGTTAACACCCAAAATAAAGAGACCACTTTTTATTCATCCAAAATTCATTTTATTGGATTCAAAATTTTACCGCATTTCCCACGTCGATTTAAGCTTGTCTTTCCGTCTGTCCAACTAATGCCTGCCAATGTATTCTTGTGTTCAATCCAAAGATCGCAATTTTTGAGATATTTTGATAACATTTGGTCCAAGGATGAACGCTATAGAAAATACATTCGACCACATTTACGACCCTCGCAATATAATGTCCCATTGGAAACAGCTTTTGTGTGACAAATATTGCAATTTCTAGTACCTTTAGAGACGATTGGCCACAAACTAGAGTTTTGCTATATAAAAAGAAGTGAAATATTTGCATCGAACGGGACAATTTTTAAACCACTTTCCATATAATCGTTCCTATGAAAAGTAAATTTTTGTACGAGAAAAAGGTTGAATTTTTAATGATAATAGATAGATAAATAAAAACAATTTGAAATATAAATGATTTGCACTACATTTGGAAGAAATAGGTTTATTTTTTTGTCCTCACACACTAAATAATTATTTGCAAAAATCAATTTGTTTCGTTTTTTTAATCGTAACCCGCGACACTGAAAGCCATAGGACGCGGCTGAAATACTTAATCAATTTATCGGTGTCAGCCGTCAGCATATGATAGGTATGATCACAAGCCAAAAAGCTGTTGTCTTTTCAATACCAGATTCCATTTAAGTTCTACAGATATGTTCAACCTAATCTCATCGGTTGTCGTCGTTGCTATGAACTTCAAATCTTGTGGTAAACTTAAGGTGTCCGTCCTGAACCTTTCTTTTTGGAATACGACATCAGTCAAATGTTCTTCACAGAACATCTTACAGGACTGAATACTTTTTCTTTTTGATGACTTGTCCACGAATAGCGGGCAATAGCATTATGGTTCAAAGCGTAACTAGTTTGAGAGTTGTTTGCACAAACTCGATCCTTTGCATAACCCCACAAAAAAATATCAGCGGTAAGAAATCGCGCAATCGTGGTGGCGAATTCACATCACTAAACCGTGTTCTTGCACGTCCGGGAAATTTTTCGCGCAATAATGCCAAGGCTGAGTGTGTTGCATGGCTTGCGGAACCATCCTGTTGGAACCACATAACTTAAATATCATCCCCATGTTCAATTTCACACCAAACAAAATTGGGAATCACTTGGCTGTAGCGATCATAATGCCGTGTAACGGATAAATTTGGCTCTTCTTTGACACTTTCACTAACAGCATCAATATTTTTAGTCGACGATATGTGGGCCTTAATAAGTCTGTCATAGATCTGGTTTCTCCAAAATTTATCGCAGTTTCACCTATAATGCGCTCAGATAGATGATTATGTCGACTATAATCTGCTCACCAAACGTACCTGTTATATTTATATTTGTAAAAATCATTCTGAATTCATTGAGACAATACAAATTTTATCGAGCGTTGCAAACGTTCGCTCAAACTTAATATACCGTCTACTACACGTGATGCAGGGTTATGTATCCGAAAGCTGCATTATTTTAGAAAACCACATCTACAACAGCAACTCCACAACAATAACAGTTCAGATGCACATGCAAAGGTGCACATACCTGCAAACTACGATGTTATAGGAGACATACAATGCACACAAATGTATAAAAAACAGAAAGTAATTGACTGCCTGACAGTTATTTAGAGATGATCCATCCATTTACGAACATATTTACAAAGGCACATACCGACGTACATATATAGGTTGAAGTTAATCCGTAAGCCCACGTAACTTTAAATTAGCCAAAGTAATCAGAGAAAGTCATGTCTTCGCATTATAATCATAATCGCAATGAAGAAAATCACTCTAAGAGGTTCAACAACTTCAAACTCAATTTTCATTGATTACAAGCTGAGTAATGCTTATATATATATATATAGTAATAGTCTTAATATCAAAGAGTTTTCGATAGATTTCTTTAAAAACAAAACCATTACAAAGCAACCTTAACAATAGAAATTCCAAGCAAAATTGAGAATGCAGGGTTCTAACTTCAAGATGAAAAAAGAAAACAATTATTACTAAAAATAAAAAAAAATAAAATAAGAAGAACTTTCCCCTCTTCTCCTCACTCCTGCATATGAAATCCTTTCTAATCATTAGCATGCTTGCGCGTGCGCGTAACATTTTTGAAGCAGATGATTGTCATGTTAAAAAATTTGAAAAAACGGTTTTCAATAAAAAAAAAAAGAAGAAATTTGGATGATCTTCAATTTCCTTAAGGCACAATCTGGTATCTTTGCAGCTGTTAATGAAAGAAGCACAATGTGGCACCTTTGCAGCTTTCAATGAGAGAAAAGTATTAGCAGAAGCAGCTGAGCGTAAAAAAGAACTAGTTCCTTTTTAATAAGTTGTGAAAATCATTGAGATTTTAAATATTATTTCATAAATATAGTAATTGTAAATAAAATCTACGCTTTTCGAGATCGAGAGGGTTACGGACTTTGTCTAAAGGACAAATACAAAAAGGCAGTAATTGTAAAAATAAATAGAAATGGAAAAATCCGAAATTCATGTTTTGAGAAAGCATAGCTTGCTTTTCGATGAGAAAAATTGTCATTCAAAACAAGGATCGGCTTGAAGTTATTATGGCAACTCGTCTCAGTTGAAAACAATAGTTTGTCGATGCTTTGCTAACTTTAAACAAGATGCTGGGTGCTTTGGTTCGGAAAGTGAAGTTGCTTGACATATAGCTGCAGGAGTCAGTATATTTACTATTTTGCATGAACGTTTGTCCACGAGGAAGCTCTGCTCGAAATGAGTGCCACGTTTGCAGACTTTTGACCAAAAGCAAGAACGTATTGATTTTTCAGAGCAGAGTTTGGAGCTGGTTAAATGAAACAAAAACGAATTTTCCATGCCTATGGATGAAACAAAGATTCATCACTACTCTTCGGAGTCAAGACGTTAGTCAGCCGAGTGCATTTATAGTTACAGACGAAGAAAACCATCGGAATTCTATACCTTCAGGAAAATATAGGTTTTTTTATTCGATAAGTTATCCGCTTTTAATTAAATAACAAAAGTCACTAAAGACGTTAAAGATGAACTGAAAACTGACAGTTTAAAATGATTATCCCATTGACATGCTTGTTCTGATTAACAACCGCTCACGTATATCAAGAACGTTTTAAGAAAATAACATGCAAAGTATAAAATCCATTTTGAGTTATTCAAAGAAACAAAAAGAAGCTAAATGGTTTTGTGTATCGTTTAAATAAATGGATAAAATATTTCATATAGTTACTCACAACAGAAATAAACTGGTCGATCGTAGTTTGCTTTCAATCATTTATTCCCGTTCTGGTTGCATGTGGAATATTTTGCAAAGTTTAGAAAAAAAAAACAAAAGACCGACCATTAAGTTTTTATTTATTTAAGGAAATTGCGCTTCCTACGACATACTATTACAAAAACATTCAAGCAGCTCTTTAAAATGATTTAGTGACAGCCGACCGCATCATAGTATTACTTTTCATCTACAGAAAACCAGAAAAGGATATTTTTTATTGTGATTAAGAATGACTGTAGAATATTGAGAGTATTTCATGAAATATGCTTTAAAAAACAAAACGTACATCTTAGGTTATATGTATAGCTTAAGGTATGCATCTTATACTTAATATATATTATTTGTTTGATCCTCAGCTATTTTCTTTTATTCTATTCTAAGTTACTTGGAAATTTATTTTTCGTATATTAGCACAAGAAAAAAAACCCTAGTTTCTCTTCTGCTTCAATTTCTCCTTTGACTTTTGTAGAAATGTACAAGAAAGCAAAACTAAAGTTAAAACAATTAAAAAAATTATATTCGGCTAAGACGAATCTTTTATATCCACCATCCTTTATCTTAAAAGATGTTTCTATTTCTATGGAATGCCATGAAACACAGCCAGCCATGGAATACCATAGAAAACAATCAGAGCAAAACAGCCAGAAAGCAGACGCAATTTCAGCTTATACTATAAGCGTAGCCAATCGGTAGAATTTCCAATTGGAAGGATTTCAATCTGGGAAAACCCTGCGTGCAAGAACTTCGAATGGCTCTGCCAAATTTGAAGCCGGTATGTTGATCTTCGACAGATGGATAGACAGACTTGCTTAAATCGATTCTAAATTTGATTCTGATGGAGAATGTATGTACTTCGTGGGATCGGCGACCTTGTGGGAGTTACAAACAAAATAACAAATTAAAATATACTTCTCAATTGAGAGAATTTCCAGTTGGGAATATCTGATTTCTAACTGGAAGGATTTCCAATAAGCAACAATGTTCCATTTAGTTTTATTGAAGCCGCTTATCATGGAACGTTCAAAACTGCGTTTTCGTCATTCATTACATTTCCTTTCTAATTTGAACAAATCTAATGTCGAAGCCCGTTAAAAGTTTTTAGAAGCTTAGGATAATGCTAATCCATTATATCCTAATTGCCGCTCTTGGTTTCAATGTGAAAAGTGAGATCCTGGAGAACCAAAAAAGATAGAAAACGACGGAAACTGAACTCACACTCTCAAAGAGTACCGCTGGCTTAGATCGATGCAGCATGGCTTGGCTGACACACGGTTCCACAAAGTTCAAATCCAAAAAAGGGTCGATTCATGGATAGCCAGGGATCATGAGTTGTCCCGACACAGTATCGAAAAATTGAGAGAAAGATAGAAAAAGGATGTACAAAATAATGGAAAATATTTCGACTAATATATATTGTACCACAATTTTTCTCAATAAATAACTTTTTCAAGTGAAAAAAACTGCCAGAATTTTCGCAAACTCCTAATACGATGAACACTTTATAGAGGGGTATGAAGTAGCGCACAGCTATTTCGCCTCATATGATAATAAAAATTTTTCCAAATGATTTTCAAGATTTTTAAGTCCTTCACGTATTACAAAACCTTCAAAAAGCACTTGATATTAAAATTGTTCACAGTTACGACGAATCCGAAACCGAACTGTCAATAGCCATTCGATATACTTATTAATTGTGCAGTAAGAACACATATTTGTAGAATAAATTTAAATTATAGAAACTTATAATAGCATGACAAATCCACTATTTGTAATGAACCTGGGTGATGCTGATACTGAATCTATGAAGAATTTCAAGAGAAGGGAAAATTTGCTTCAAAAAAATTTTAAGTAGCTTTTAGTTTCACTACATTCTAGAGGAAAGTAGTAGTTGATAATTTAATATCGTTTACGAGAGCATCTTACTTGGTCGTTCAGTTTTTATTGTATTCAATTCACGTAAGAGGATGTTTGCTGCTGGATACATCACACCTTGTCAAATCAACAGAGCGATAAAACCTACTCAAATAATTAATCTGAAAATTCCGGAGAGTCAAAAAAAAAATTATCAAAAAAGCCTTCATATGTATGAAATGCTTATCACTTGTCAGTAGGGAGAAAGCAAATTTCCAAATTTATTTATTTTCTTACGCTAAACTAAACTCTTCCACCGATTTATTTGCGATATATGAGGTCTTGATAGGAATGGTTATATGGGAAATGGTTTAAAAACGATCCCATCCCGACGAAATTTTTCACATTTTTTTTTATATACCAAAATACTAATTGCTAGCGATTTGTCTCGAAAAATACTAAAAATTGTAATTTTTATCATAGAAAGACCCTATATATAGGGAGTGGTCATAAAAATGATGTGATTGGATAATATTGTATATATAATATTACAATTGCGACCTGTAGGTTAAAAACAAACTTAAAGACATCAGACAAGCAGACGGTCAGACAGACTTAAATGGATTCCGTAAACGATTCTGTATCGATTGGCAAATTATGTAGGGTGTAACAAAGATACGTAGTCAGAAAATTGAACTTACAAATAGATGTGGTCCCTTACACAATTAAGTGCACATCAGGTAAGAAGTAAAAGTCGTGGCAAAATGCCATAAATTTTATTTAATGACTTAGACCACAAAATAAATCGATCTTCAAACTGGGAAGAATTTTTCGCAAAAGAATTTAGCAATAAGGCAAAAAAATAAATTTTGCTCAGTCCACTAATTCATTCGTCACAACTAAACTTTTGCTTCATTTTCATATATAGTTACCTTTAATGATCAATTGCTCTCAAGGGGACTGTAGTTGTAACCTCCACAATTAGTCATACACTTGGAATGCAATGTCATTAAGACCATTCATTAATACTTTTTTTATGACAAAAGATTTTAAAAGAGAAATGCAAAGCAGAAGAATATAAGTTAAACTGCCAAGATAAGATGATTTACATGCACACAAAGTCATGGGCACACATGGCTTTGATCAAAATATTGATGACTAATTTATTTCATTTTAAGAAATACAAAACGCTCCAAAGTGTTGCGTCACATACACTCCATGTCATTTAAATGGTTTTATAACTTTTTTGAAAAATATGCTGTTCTCGCATCATTTGTAACAACTATTGTGTGACGAATTAATCTAATATAAATTTAATCATTTTAACGTCCTTCCAATAAACTGATTAATAAGATTTTTTACTTTTTTACTAAAAAATATCCCAATAATTGTTTGCCTCTTACATGAATAAAACTTTCCAATTTCTTGAATCTTTAAATCAATTAATATTTAATTTCCTATATTTGCTATAAATTATATTAAAAAGACCCAGTTAAAAAACGTTTCAAAATGTATATTTCGTTACACAAAAGCAATCAAATCATTAATAGTTCATACGAAGATATTGAACTCGAATAGAAAGGGTTAAAGAAAGAAATAAAATGACGAAGAAGTAAACAAAAATACTAAAGATAACAAACGATTAATCAGACAAACAATAAGGCATTGTAGGTGTATGCATATGTATGAGATTGTGTGTTGATTAAGGCAAACGCATTACCTAACAATAAAAATGAAGTCATTTAGGGGACTTGATTGATGAAAAACGTGTCATCATTTCTTTTAATTCTATCGTGAACCGATTTAACGCTATTCGGTTCGCCGTACGGTTTGGTGTACTCAATAATGCATATACAGAGACGCTCCATAAATATATATTATTATCAGGTTCTACCTCGATTTAGTCATATCGTTCGCTGTGTCTGCTTATTTGTTCATAATCATAAAAATTGCAAATATTATTTTACCCTATAGCAAAAAGATGCCTGTGTAAATGGACGCAACTCGCCCACAAATACTAACGAACAACCGTAACTTCAAATCTATAATCAAATCTGCGTATTAAACTATAGTATACACACTTATGGACCGCTTCCAAAAGTTCAATTTAGGCTTCGACTAACTAATATTTTTTTTAGATAATAAGCAACAGCAAATTTTTTCGAAGGCAAATAAAACTTTGTATTGTCAACTTCAAGGTATGCTAAAAGGAAACAACTTTGACAGATTTTATCGTGTCGACATCCGGAAGGGCTAGTTCGCTTAACAAGCCCAAGCTTAAAGGGGATCATTTAACTTTATCTAATTGATCATATGTTTACATAAAACTTTCAATTAAGCGGGAAATTAATTACTTTGAAGAAAGATTTCGCAGAAGGTGTTAAAATCCTTTCATTATCTGACCGGTTCGCGTTTTCATAGACTGAAAGATAAAGAATTGAAATTTAGTAAACATTTATATATTCGATATACCAAGACCTTCAAGTTTTACTACCATCGCTAATTAATGATAGATGATATGTGGTATTGGAAATTAAAATACTTTACAATTTTGAGATATATAAAAAAAGCGGTATAGTGTTATTAAAATATCTATGATAGAAATAGTGAAAAAATTTGTAAAACCTTTAAAGATGCAAGCGACCGGCTGTCAATAGGCACCGCCCTAATATAAACAATCAAGGATTACATTACACAAAATATTATATTAACTTACCCAAGTCTTCCATATTTCTGGTGTCTTATAAGTAGATATTTCTTGTTTTCACGCTGACGAATGCGGATGCAATAAAAAATTACATATAAAAACAAATCACATACACACCCACGTACTTAATCCGGAAATTACGAAAATCAAAAAAAGAGAAAACCTTTTTAATTTTCAATGATAATATAATAAATTTTTATCTTACAAAAATTTTAATACTTTTTAACGAATACTATTTAATATCAATTCAATAAGTTTTTCTTTATTACATCTTCTTTAATATCACCAACGCACGCAATTGTTAGATTTATTGGGCTGTCATTAACAACTTGTCAAGTCTTCTGCTTTTTACATTACAATATTGAATATGAACGGATTGCTTTTAAATGTAAAATTGTTACGGTTACCCCGGTTACCATCCCTCTACCTGTACTCCAAAATATATACGCACATACTGGTAGAAAAATGGAGCAAACGTAATATAAATACAATCGTTCCAAAACTACAAAAGTCAACGAAATACCAACAGAAAAAATAATATAAACAAAAAAATAAAAAAAGAGTTGCCAAACTTGTTGATTAAGCACACTAATAGAAAAGGCAAGTAATTTTTTTTCATGTACAATACATATTTAATTTATGTAAAGTTTTGTTTATTTGTGTGTCTAACAGAACTTTTTGAAAAGAAATTAAAATGTAAAACCACTTTGTTAAATTTGAGCGGAAACATTAAATTAACGAGAAAAGAAAGAAACAAGGCACACAAAACTGAAAGCATAAATGCTGAAAACATTGAGATTTTTGGCTGATTTTTAAGAATATCAATAATGAAAACTGATTGCGTGAATTATTAGAACTTTAGCACTTTAAGTTCAAACATGAGGACAAATATATTTATTTTTATTTTAAAGCATTATGTTTCTCTCTGTTTTTAGTAAATGTAAACCCCTCGCCTTAGAAAATGTTGTCAAGCCAAAAAATTGAACATTATAAGTTGACGTTTTTTTTTTTTTAAGAGTAAAAAAATCCGGTGTGCGCTAGTTTGAATCGTTTTTATCGCGTCCTCTGAAGGAGTTAATTTATAAGTTTCCTGATACTATCATGTAAATTAAAATCGAAAATATTTGTGTGTAAAACCATGGCAATCGAAAGCAATCACAAAAGCGCTTTTTTAATAATTTACTGAGCTTAAAACAGAATAAAGCTGTAAACACAATTAGGATGCGCTCTTTCGTGTACATTGCTTTCCGTTTATTAAAAGCGCGAAACCATTTAATTTAGAATTTAAAACTTTTCATGAATTTAGATCAAGACTAGAAAATATATGAACTCACGAAGATAATAAAAGAAAGATTTTAAAGATATCTGAGCATAAGTATGTCATTTGCTAACACAAAACGACAAAAATCAAATTTGGTCTTGAACTTGCAGTAAACAGAATTAAAACTTTGAATTGTAGTAAATGATCCGATGTCCGATGTTGAATCTAATAGGAAAAGTAGCAATAAAGCGTGATGGCACATGCCTGGCGTGAGCGCAAGTTAGAGGGTTTTATATTATATTTTAGAAACTAAAGAACATAATACTATCGATGAAATATTAATGTTTGGTGGTGATACATGATACACTCACATATCTTTTTTTCTTAAAAACAATAGGAAAGAATGACAGGAACTGTGTCTTCTTTTTACGGAGACAAAGGCAAGTATTTAAATTAGAAATATTTTTCAGCAAACGAATAGTGTCGCGCATCTCTATTATTATTGTCTGGAAAATCTATTTTACACTTCAAATGAGTTTCTCTTACAAAGCATTTAATCTAAAATGGTTTGTGAAGATCTTATTTCCACTGTACGTTCAAGATTAATCACTTGGTATTTAGGTAAATTACTATAAAAATTCAGCACTTTAATCTTGGACAACGAAAATTACTCTAATAATAACTTTGATTAAGTATATTATGTTTTGTTTAAAAGAAAAGTCTCATAAATTTTATTTAGCTTTAAAATCTTTATTCTGCACAATTATTCCGATTTTTTTTTTGAACACTTAAACTTGAACTACACCGATATTCTCCATAAAAACATTAATATTTATTGTAAATAAAATCGAAAGAACCCATAAAAGGTTTGATTTATTATCACATATTAAAAAGCAGTGAATCTTCATCGGATCTGAAGCTAGTCTTTAATACTCATTACTTTGAACTTCTTTGTGTTCACAGAGTTTTGTGTTAAAAGCCTTAAATATCATTGTCATTATCGTTGTAATACAATTAAATTGATGGACAATCTGAGCTTTTTGCGAACTAAAACCAAACCAAAAAAAAAAAAAAAAAATTATAATATGACATCAATTTCGCCTTCCTATATAAGACTTGCAGTCCGATGCTGTAGAGTTATATGATGTAAATAAAATAATAACCAATTATTCTTTGCTCATTCGCTTATAATATATGTAGTATCGTAGTAGTTCAAATTTTCAACACTTAATTTATAATGCACTATATAAATACAATGCATAGATATTCGCGATCAATCATATATGTATATGGATGAGTATTGACTTATAAAGTTTTACTTTTATCCATTGATTGAAATATCAACTTTTTTCTTGTTTAATAAATTGAAATGCAAAATTCAGTATATGTATATATATATTTAAAAAGTTTTTCTGCAAAATGTATAAAAAAATCGTTTAGAGTAAATTTTAGTAAAAAACAAATAAAGTTATATTCGGCTAAGGCCGAGTGTTGTATACCCACCACCATTTATTTCATCAGACCAATACTTGAGGTGTAAAATGTACGGAATATTTTCAACATTCTGTCTTGTTTATTTTAGGAGTAATAAGAGAACGTCAAAAAAATACAAATTTGATCACTTGAATAGCAGAATCCTCCAATATAAATTTAGAACATTTCCTTCCTACTTTTCATAATTTGTGGATAGAGAGTAGAAACCTACAATTGCCAATTAATGCTTTACTATCAACTTGCTCTTTGATCGATTTGGCCCATTTTCAATATCAACCTCCATGCAAGAATTTTCAATGTTTCTGCCAAATTCGAAATCGATGTCGACTAGGAGAGTGCCAACAACACACGTCCATACATGTCGACAATTCAACAGACATGATTAAATTGATTCAGAATTTTATGCTGATGATCATGAATGAGCCTACTCCCATCCTACGGATCAAAAAAGGGGAACAAGGCTAAACAACATAAAAATTGATAAAAAATTGAATAAAATAGAGGTAAATAGATAAAATAGAGGTAGCTATAAAAATAGGTTAAGAACTTAAAGTTCATCTAAAAGCGAGTCCAAGACACCCCCAGAACATATTACAAATTAGCAAATATTTTGTTAACTTTCTAATAAACCCACTTCACTTCAGGCAATCATTGGCAATGTTTTCATATATTGAACTCTACTTCTTTTTTCTACATGTTAGAACTTGAGGAAATGAATTTAAACAAAGTTGCGACTTCATTTTTCGGAATAATGGAAATGATGTTAAGTTAAATGATAGACTGATGTGATAATGCAATTTCAAAATTTTACACGATGTATTTATATAAAATCTTGTTGAAAAGTCTAGAAATCTTAAAATTTATACTAATTTTGATCATGAAGCTATTAGGTAAATAATTAAGCAAATTTTTATAACTTAAGAATTCTTTCAAAGTTATACCGGAAGTTCCTCATCATTACTATTGAGAATTCTATACTCGATAATTGCCGACATTTGATATGCTACGTTGTAGTCCCATTGTCGAAAAAAAATAAAATTTATGGTAGGTAGGTAGAACTTTTAAATTGACTTAACTAGTCCAAATTTGGCATAGTTTACAGCTAAGATGCATATACAAAATTTTATTACAAATTCCAATGAAAAATAATACAAAATTTAATCGAATTTGAAATATGTTTCAAACATTATGTATTCATTCAGTGAGAAAGAATGTTTAAAAAAACAATTGTTACAGATTTTTCAGCGCTATTTCTAGTTGTAGTACTTATCGAAATACATCTAAAAACAGCATAAAGTCGTTCAAGAATTAATATTTGTTAAGTATGTTCACAAATAGTTTTTATCTTAAAATGCTTCTTATATCTTGATTGCATATAAAGTATTTAAACAATTGTTATAATAAATAAAAATCATGATTCGAATATGATTTGTTAGTACAATTTCCTTTTTTTCTTAGGATAGTCTTTACTACATAGATACGCATATTTACGCTTCTACAATGAAACCTTAAATTATTAAGAAAAAATTTACAAAATCAACAATAAGCAGAAAAGTAAGCAAAACTTTAGAATTAAACGATATACATACTCCATTTACATGCTACACATACGTAGGTTATCACAGGGAATTTTTTTTTTTTTTTTTTTTTTTTTTTTTCAATTTGCGATTTCACATGAATGGGATCGAGTGAATATATTTCATGGAGGAAATGTAAATAAATATCCATATCAAAGATAGAACAGGATGAATTAAAGATTCATTAGAGCTATTATTATGATAAATGTTATCGTTTTCAGCAGTAGTTTGATGTGCATCTGTTGAAATTGCGCGGACTCTTTTTTGATATCGTTGACATTTGTAAGTTTAACGCGCAATTATTTTAAACAAAACGAAATAAATAGTTTCCTTTTTAATGTTTTGTACGTATTTGAACGTATGCTAACATTTATATGCGACGCAAAGGATTCTGACTACGAATTTCAAACTGTCTGGTAGCTCCGACAAAATGAACGATAAAGGCAGCAGGCAAACAAAATGGTTAAGAACTGTAAGATGATATAAAAGAAAGAAAAAATATAAAAATCGAATTCTTTCTAGAAATAAGATGTTATCAATGTCAATGTGCCGTACATAATTTTGTTAAGTTAAATTATTCCACAATAGTTTCTTTGCACTAAAAGAAATTTATTAAATTTGATAAGCGCAAGGATAATGCGTGGATACCATGAAAAAATTATACTGAGAGAGCAGTTTTTTTTCATACTAATGCAGATTGATTGTCCAATAAAGCCATAAAAAATAAATAGAAATGAGTAGAACTTTGGACAGAGCTTAGACTAGCCTTTTTCGTGTCGTGCATGTAGCTTCCTTTGCCTACTCACTCTTCCCAACAGGAAAGAAAGAAACACAAAAAGAAATACAAGAGAATCGAGAATATAAAAGCAAAAAAAACGAGATGTACCGAAAATGAGGTATAGTACTTCGGTGACGCAAAAATTGCAAAGTACTTTATTAAGTGCCGGCGCTTCAGTCGCCCAATTTGGATTAATATTTTAGATATGGCTGGAACAATTCTATAAATTTTAACCAATTTAGTTTATAAATTTCTGGCGGTCGGATCATTTATTAACTAAATTGATCGTTATCTGATTTAGAATGTAGCTTATTTTTTGTGTTATCTAAGCCTGAATAAAGGGGGATTCAGGACTGCTTTCTAAATTTATTTATGTTCCTTAAAGAGGTACATTGACAAGCTTACACTTTCTGTTTCAATTTTTGCGGTCATGGAAATTTTAAGAACAGATCAAGATTATCTGGATAATTAGGGTCTGCGATATAAATTTCTGAATGTTACAAACGAAAGGATGAATCTAATATGCAATCATTCTTCTGCGACGGATATGAAAAGTAAGTGTAATAAAGTTTTTTGTATTGCTAATCTCATCAAGAAGTATTTTGTAAAAAACAAGAACCGCTATTCGAAAGTTGATAAAGATGGAGAAAAACTTTTTTTCTAGACGGTACCAAAATTAATTAATAGAGAACATAAAGTTGAAAGTTAAAGTTATAAAAACTTACCTGAATACTGGCTACACCCAAAACGACGCCGGCTAGAATTAAAGCGTTCGAATCCAAAATATGTATTAATTTATTTAAACAACCATCTGGGCTAGCATGGGCTTTAGTGCATTTATCTGCTTCATTAAGAACAATGATTGGGCAACAAGATGCAGGCAATGTTGTATTATGATAAATTGCTTCCCAATCGGAAGGATCATATGTTCCGCAGCACTCCAACTATATGTTCAGGTAGGAAAATTTTTAATTAATAAAAAAAAAATGAAAAACATTGATTAACACAAGCCGAAACTACGCATTAATTTATATTTCACTTCCAAACGGAAAAAAAAGATGGGGAATTAAACTATAAATTTGAAATTAAAATAAAAAAAAGGGTAATGAAATTAATCATGTTTGACTTATTATATTATATTATTGAATTTTGATTTTACTCCATTTGAAAGAAAATTTATTAAAATTTTATTGATTGAAGAAATATCGCCGTTTGTCGATTAACAAACCAAGATCCAAATCTTTCTAAATAGAGATAGTAAAGTATTTTAACTACCCTAAGCAGATCAGGCTTTTTTGCAACTTGTGTTTTGTAGCCATTAATATGTATGCGAAATTTCAATGTTTGATCTCAATTTTTGTTATCGTTAATGCTAGGAAAGCAGTAACAGTAACGTCGGACGAATAGACATAAGTTTTAACAACAAAATATCCAAGAAACGCATATCCTTTCATGCGTATATTTGAACTTCACAAACAGGATAACAAATCTAATATATCCTCTATAAATCTCTAACTTTAGTGACAGACAAAAAAATTTTAAATAAACAAAACAAAAAAAGAACCGGAACTGTGAAAAACTATAAATTATTGTTATGATATTTATAGTAATACCTCAGATTGCAGTAAAGACCAGGCGTCACGATAATCATCACGTTCGTTATAATCTCTCATTGTGACATTAAATTGCGTCTCCATAATGCCACGTAGGCCAGTATGCTTCATGTATCCAGCTATGCCCAAACCAATTTCACATATAAAAATGACAAACGCTAAAATGGCAAAAGATAAAATCATGCAACCGTTTTCTTTAAGTGCACCACAACAGCCCAAGAAACATATGAACGCTACTATCGAACCGATAATTATCAATATTATAGGAACCGTCCATATATGATCGCTAACAAAATTCGAATAGTGTGAATAATTCAGTTGCACCATAGCACCAACGAACAAAATCAAAAGGCCCGTTAACTGTAAGATAAAATACAAAAAGAAATTTTTATCAAAAATTCATATCAAATAACTCCATGCTCTCTTCTACACTTACCGCAAATAACAAATTGCAAAAGAATGTTATGTATTTGACACATCCTAAACCTGAAGCCATTTTACTGATGTTAGTGCGATGTTAAGAATCTGTATATGACATATTTCCAAAAAAAAAAAAAAAAAAAAAAAAGTTATTTTTTCAGTTTATTTACATATTAATACCTAATAATTTAATTTACTTAAGAGAAGACGCTTAATAATGATGTGACTGACAGTAATGGTAACTGAACGTTCCCAATAACAAATCGATACTAACTCATGCATATAACGTAACAATAAAACATTGCCACGCAGACAATGAAAATCTCGACTAATAGACTCCTACTCATACCGTTTCTCCATGTGTGGCCAGTATCAATTATACGAACTTCAAAGTGCTGAAACAAGGGTTTAAAAATGATATATAATACATTGCCTTGTGCAACCACAAGCCATTACCAGCTAAAACGTAACATTGGGGTGCTTGCTGCAAGAAGAAAATTATTAAACAAACATATCTATGTCTATAAATGAACCAAATTTAGATATGCAAACAAGATAAACTCGAAGAAGAACTGTGTGTATCTGCAGAAGCGAGCGCAAAGAATGAAGTAATATTCTGGTTAAAGAATACTCAGCGAATCTAATATGTTTTAGTCATATGACATTGATTTTACTTTAAAAAGGAAAATAAGAATAGGCGTCCTATTAACCAAATATATAACAATCTTAGTTTTTGTACCTACCGCCGAAAGGATGAGGGTATTCGCGGCGAAGTTTGGAAATCTCATAACGTATGTACATTCTGGATCAGCATCAAATTTTTAATCAATTTAAGCATCTCCATCTATGGTAACATTCTCCTGGTGCGCAAAAAATAAAGATATCGGTATTCAAATTTAAAATGGACCAAATTGATCAAAGGATATACCTGTTGTACAACATGGATTAAAAAAAATCTTACTTTCTGGGCATTTGGCTCACTACTTATAAACTACGCGCAGCAAAATGTTGCACGGTATATCCTGCCATGTCTACCAAATATTACAGAGTATCGCAATTTAGATTTTTTTCGACTTTTTTTTAAAGAAAGGTGGTGAGTATAAAAGATTCGGTGCGGTCGAAAACAATTTTCTTACTTCATTTTCTAAATTGTAGATATGTTAATCGGGCGCTCCGAGGTTTTGTGCGATTCCGGTAAAAACGATATCTACAAATTTATTTTCAAATATTTTTTTTTGCTAAGTTCTTGCCAATTAGAAGCGGAACACGCCTATTTTCAAATTTTATTTCTAGATATTAATCAGGATTACGAATACCGAATTTCAGCATTCTATTACACTTTTATCACGAAGTATAATTCGTTTCCAGAATGTGAAACAGCGAAAGTTGAAAATGGTTGCACGATTCAAAATGATAAAAGTTCCGACATTGAAAAAGTGGCCGGACCGGAAGACAGACTTGTCTGTTTTGAAACATTACTTGTTCGCTTGAAGAATGTATATTACGGGTCCTCTAGATCTTAGTTCTCTTATCTTCTCTTAGTTCGGTTATAGAAATCGAAATAATTTTTACCTTGATTAATATTATTCTGCAATTTTATACTTTCACCAAATCATTTAATGATTTCTAACTTGACAGCTCCTTTTCGATGATACGACTACAAAAATTATTAGCAATCGTTGCGTGACCTAAAAAACCGACAATAAACTGATAAAATATTTAAAGCATTCAACCATAACTTTTATTATAAGAAATTGAAATTTTTATATCAACAGTTGCAGGATTTCCCAAAGTTATTTTAGTTACATTCAAAAGATTTTCGTATAACTTTATTAATAATTACATCTAATTGTGAAATGTGCACATAACTCGTTATACACACATATGCTTATACATATATATTTTACATTTCAACAAATTGTAGCGTAGTAGCCAATTTGGCCTACATAGAAATTGGTTTGAAATAGAAATTACCGAGAATTCGCACATTCATACATACGTATATACATACACACACACACACACACACACACACACGCGCGCGCGCGTACACACAGTATGGATCGGTCGTTACATTATTGGCAATTGGTTTGACCTAATTTTCAAAAATCGATATTCTAAAATGCAATTAATGTTTAACCAAAAGGCGAAACGTATACATAAGCATTTGTCGAAAAAGAAATAATAAACATATTTAATAAAAGGTTTTAAAATGCAAACAATACTAAAGAATTCAAAAAATATACAAAAAAATTTCTTGTACACTAAGATTATTCAGTTGTTCTTGCAAAAGTCTAAGTTGTCCTCATTGTTATGTTACTTGCATAAGCCTAAGTTGTCCCCATTGTTTTGTCACTAATATAAGCCTAAATTCTTGACACTCTATTGAATTGAAATCTTTTTGTTTTTTATCCAGAATCTACTCATTATTATATTATTATTATTTTTAAAAGTAGAAGATCAGACTTAATTAAAACTATATTTTTAAAATATTTTTTTCATGCTACGTGATATTTCGTATTCATTTAAGTGTAAAGGACATATACTAAATTTATGTTTATTTCTAAAAGTAGATATTAGGGATTCTATAAAGCATAAATTTATTTTTTTTTTATATTAATAAAACTGCACAAAAATTATGTTTTTTTTACAATTAAAGGAAAGGAAAGGAAAAAGCACTAATAACGAAAAACATCGGCTGTCCCAAAGTTCTTAATCGATAATAGTTTTTGAGGTACTTTTAGAATTATCACGATCTCGGAAAGCGAGTTACAAGCACTTCTTATTTGAACGTCCAAAAGAGGTATTCAAATGCTTGTTACCGAAAAGATTTGGTTTACAACCTATTATTATTATTATTATATTTTCTAGACTAATGAAATCAATTCTTAGACTAGAGACATTAAATAAGCACTAGCTTCATCGGCTCTAGTTTACAATCTAATCTAGCTATATTGGTATAAAGTTGACTTAGGCGCATTTATCTCATTTCGCTTTTAAAAAGCCAGTATTCTTCATTAAACATATGTTTCTTGATCCAGTCTATTGGTAAACATTCAATCGAATTGTGATTGAAAAATTTCTTCGCTTACCACAAAGACGACATATTCAAGTAGAGAAAATCTACATTTGGTGTTCCCATTTCTTTGTTAATGCACCGTAACTTCTAGGTCAAATTATTAAATATTTTGATTCGGACAAGCATTTAAATTGGATGTGTTTTCTTTCTTTTAACGCAGTTTAAGAAGTTATCCTCGGGCAAGGCACCATACACCACTTCCACTGCTAGATCTTAAAGTTATGAATTTAATGAAATTAAGAAAATTTATCAAAAATATAAAATTGACTAATTAAATAGTCTTACCCCTGAAGAGTATTGAAAAGGCGAACCGATTCGATGAACATCGAGCGAACTTACTTTCCATTGTCTAAGAACCTATTATTTATGAACAATTTTGGCCATAAAATATCAAAAACAAGACCTTGTTGCCGTACAAAATCACACTTATCCACGAGACTACTTATAAAGAAGGACTTCATCTCTTTAAATTTAGACTAATTTCCCTAAACTTAGTGCAGTCACTGTTCTTTAGTAAATTTCATCATAAAATATATGAAATTATATGAAGACATTTTTTCTATAATAAAGTTTAAATAGTCTTATCCCGTTCCAACTTTCCACATTCCCTTAGTATAGTAAAATACTACTTAGCATCAGTTTTTGTCAAGATATATTAAACATAAAAAAATGTTTTCCCCAAACGACTTTTTAAAATATAGCGTTATATTGGGAGATTCAATTCATTTTGAACACAAAAATAATTTTGAATTGATTTGACTAATGAAATATGAATCTATCTTAAGCCCTTAAGCCCAGCGGTCAAAAGGTGATGGTTTATTTTTAAAAAATCTGAAAAAATCTATATATGGGTCTGAAAACTTGCACTTTCCATATGTAAATAATACATTATCTTAGCGCAAGCAAGTTAATATAACTTTTTAAACGTAGTTGTTGTTGGTTCATGTCACAATGCTGAAGAATTGCATTTCATAAATATTTATGTTCAAGATGGAATTTTGACAGTCCAGTGATTAACGGCGTTTAATTTGATTCAATTCCATACTCATTGGAATAATATCTTAGCAACACATTCAATATTTTCAAAAAAAGACATTTTTTTTTCTTTTTGGGGAAGGCCTCTTAACGCGTTAAAACCATCTACGCTTCAGTTTCCTTGTTTCCATGGTATAATCGTTAACTATTTTTTCACAAAACTTTGGTTGTTTGTCTTCATGATCCTAGATTACAAAATGAGCTTTAATACACATATGTACATATATACATATTTATATATACATATTCTGAAAAGATTATTAAGGTACGTTAAGCAAGAAAGTACTATTATTCCAAAACTTCGTCTTTTCGGTGTTTGTGCACCAGCAAAACTGATGAAGTTACACCAAGAATTGTTGGAGCAACCTTAATTTCGAACATATTTGGCCCCCTCTCCGAAAACTCCGAAAATTTATATGTGACAAGTCTTTCTTTTCGAATGAAAAACTTATAAAAGCCATAGACAATTATTTGCAGGCTCCATTCTTGCAGAGGTGATGAAACTTATTTAGGAAATCGATCGAAAAAAATAGTCGAACTTGAAAAACAGGTTTTTAATTCAATTTATTTTATTATCCAACTACGAAATTTCTCAGCGACCACTCTTCATATCTATTGGTCAAAATTACGTTTCACACGCATAATTCAAATGTTGTTATTAATAATTTATCACCTAAATGTTAAGCTTTCCACTTACAATTTGATCCAAATATTTATTAGGGCCATTCAAAAGTTCAGGGCAAAAAAGACGCTTAAATAGCCTTACCTATGTAAAACAGAACTGCTGACTTAAGATTCTTGTCGAAGACAAATGCAACTTTTCTAGAGTTATGTTAAAATTATTATCTTAGGCATCATAAAATTCTTTACAAACTCCCCTTAATTTAATGTATTATAAAGTAAACTCATTTTACTATTAACCTCAATTAGTGCACTTGTTGGAGTAATTACTTTTCTCTTCGAATTAAGTGCATTGAGAATTGACGGGTCGAAAAGATCAGGACGCAACTAATAAAACAAGTATGATGTTGAACTCTATTAAAAGTCTTAGTAATTAATTTTAAATAAATCAAATATAACACCTTTAGAAGCGGAGAATGCATTTTTTACTACGGTTTACGAATATAAACGTTAATAGATCATTTAGATCATTTATTAACTAGTAACTAGTTAGTAACATTTACATGAATAGATAGCAGCGAATGACTATTGGGGAACACTATAATGAAGTTTTAGAAACACCTAAGGACATCAAAGCAGAAATGTGTTGAATTGTAATGATGAGAAACAGACAAGTGTTTGCTTATTGTTGCAGCTGCTGCCGGTATGGTTTTATGAAAGCGCACGACGAGAATGTTCTTTTAAAACTAATTATTTCAATGTTCAAAACTTAGAAACATTTTTCTATGTTCAAAACCATGCTCTTCTTCTGTTTTCCATGGAACTTAACTATGGAAGATGTGAATTGAAGCACAACATTCGGATTTACTTGGTTTTGAATACTAACTTCAAGTTGGTCTAACGCCAACCCTGCAAACATTTATTCGTTTAAAATAAGATTTCGCATCACTAATTTCATCGTTTCATGCTTCTTTTCGGTGTATACATATATATCTATTTTACTAATGCATATTTTCTACAACGGTTAGGTACACAAATACCTCCAACCTTTGGTTTTGGGTTGAAAACACAGCTGAACACAGCTGCACAATTACCTCCACTTTTATTTGGAAAACTCTCGCTCAAAAAACCTGACTAGTAAGCATAACCAACTATAAACCATTGCAAAAAAAAAAAGAATAAACAAATAACTTCACTCAAGCATTTCGCCATTGCACTAAATATATCTTTATAAACAATATGCACCGAAGGTATTTTTTTTGGAGTTACGAATAATGAGATACTGTTGTTATGAATATTTAAGCTGTAAAAACTGAGCATCTTTTTTAATATTTACCTTAGATATTATGTTAGTTTTTATTTTAATATAATATTTAATTATCTCACTTTATTTATATGTAAAACTTTAAAAATTTATTGGCGAAAAATAAATGCGATGTCGTTTGTTTGTTTTTTTCAGCAACACTGACAATCGTTGTATACTTTAAAATGGCTCTACTCTCATTTCTCACTGTGGAAAATAGAAAAGAAACACCTTTTTAAAGTCAGTGTTACCATTAGTGACAACCAAAGATAATTAAGGATTTTTATAAAGCATAGAAATTTATAATTAAGTGTGAAGTAAATAAGCTCTCAGGTCAATGTTTTGTATGCCGAAATTTCATTTGGTTCTCTCTGATCACAACTTTTTCTCTTCTTTTTCATTTATCCGAGTTATAAAGAAGGTTTCACTTTTTTCCCAGTTAAAATATGTGCTTCTTGACATATACAGGCCGTTAGTCTACGAATGAGATCATACCTGTGTTAGATGAAAATTAAAAATCATGAATGAAAATGTTATTAAATTCAAAAAGCAATTATTTGCATTTATTTATTGTATTTTTTTTTCTATCTATTATGAAGGAAATATATATTTAAAAAATTATTTTAGTTTATTAAATCAGAGTCGGTAGCGGGCTAGAACAGTTTTGCATCAACGTTAGATAATTTACGAGTGAAATCATACCTGTGTTAGATGAAAATTAAATTAATTAACATATTTGTACATGACCACAAGTCTTCTCACTTCAGTTAGTATTCTAAAAAAAAAAGGCACACCGCTTTATATCTATTTCTTTCGCTTAAAAATTGTTACTTGGTTTGATTTTTATCAACGCAACCTTTAAAGAAATTTATTACACTATATACGCACTTGTATTGAAGCTAAATTAATCGGACAATGCTAACGCCTGGACGAGGATGAATACATTTTTCGATTTCCTCTGGCATTTATTATATCCAGACTGTGCCAATGAGAGGTATAACATTTATAAAAGCCAAAAATATTTCCTAAAAATCTTCGGTTGAAAACACAATAAGGCCTATTGTCTTTTCAATATGAATTTAATTCCCCGGTTGAAAAAAGCAATGAAGTCTCATTTTGCTTTCAACCTTTTATATATGAGGACTTCCGTAGAACTTACGTCTAAAAACGTAGTTCCTTGTTTTATTAAGTTAAGCTTAAGATTAAGAGTACACTGGAAAACAGTGTCTTTGCGATTAACACAATTGGAAGAGTCAAGGTTTTGGCCTTGATCAGTGCAGAAAATTTTGGAGTTAAAAGGCTTCTATGTACGAAGAAACCTTAAAGTTAATTTGTTTGAAAACACTTAGAAATGTAAAGGTATTTCTTGGCTTTATTCTTAAACAGATCGAAATTTGTTCGGAAATTTTGTCTACAATACCGTTTGTGATTAAATTTTAATATTTCAGTTTGACGCTAAATATGATACAAATACGCTATTCTAATTAGAAACGTATGCATTACAAAGGCATTTAAAATCAGTAAATAAATAAATAAGTTGTGTATTAAATACATAAGTAAAAAATTATAGCTTAATTTTATTTATTGCAAACAACGCCATCTATTACAATAAAGTGAATTATAAAAATTGATTTCCTTCGCTTTATGAAAAAATAACAAGAGTACGCAGTGTGGCAACGTTGACAAAAGTGGAAATAAGAAAAAAACGTAATAGTGGAAAAGTAATTCTATTTGAGTTTGTTTTTATACAGATGTGAGTACGTTTAATATCAATGAATTATTTATTAACTAAGTTTGCAAATTCACTTAAAATGACAGCTTAAAAAGCATGTCTGGTGAGAAATTAAGATCAAAATGATTAAAAATACTGTATGTTAAGAATATGAAGAGCAAAACAAACTATAGTAATACATTTTCTACACTTCTCATCATTCTTGTTACATAAGCTTTTTGTTAAAAAGCTGAACAGAGAGAAAGGACAAAGAGAATATGATAATTATACACACAAAAGAATATCGCTTTTAGAGAAATGTTTTAGTTTCCGTTAAGTAAAAGTAAACATTTAAATTTATACTTAAAGAAGCATTTCCGTGTTAAAGTCGAATCAACAAATATTTTCGTACTTACTATTGAGAAATTGGAGTAAGTTAATTTTGCCTTTCAACTTGTTATAGGCAGAACATATTGCACAAACGCTGCAAGACATAAAATGCGATTTAGCCGAGCTTACAGGTGCATTTTCAACTTGATAATTTTGAAACATTGTAAAGATTGTAAACATTGATAAGAAGATAAAAATTACTTACACCTTCTGAAAGACATCAGCTTATAATTTCTCTAAAATCACATAAATATAAGTTTCGTCTAAACTGAAAACAAAAAATTGTTTAAATTTATATTTATTAGGTTGAGACAATAGGTATCTAGACTACTACTTATGTAGATGTAATCAACGCCTAGAACGACTTGAGATATTTATGCGAGCGCTGTCTGTCTATCTCATAATTTTGAAAGCCGAAATACTATTACCAAGCGATTTGTTCGAAAAATATTGAATACATTAGTAATGGGCGTTAAAACGGTCCGATCCAATTCATTTTAAATAGCGTTCGTCTTTGGGCCAAAACACGTCAGCGTACTTTTCCTTTATATATCTCAAAAATCGCGGTCTGTAGATTGAACATATAGGACTAACAAGAAATAAGCACATACGTGGCAACAAAGTCGAATTTTTATCCTTTTATGATATGAAATTTAGTTCGGAAGAGTTCTTCAGTGCTTGGTGCCAGATAGTAAATCAATTTTACTTTAAGTTTGCTCCATCAGGTACAAAGCCTCGAGAAGATGCCGTCATTAATATGTCATCAATATGTGATCAGATAAAAAGATTAAGAAAAATTTCGATATTTTCTAAAATAATTTAATTTTCAATGTCTACTTCATCCCATCCAAAGTATACCCTTCTGAATTAGATTACTTTTGCCATCGCTGAGCCCATTTTGAGGAACATAATGGATAACCTTTTGGTTGGTTGGATGGCTCGTCTATAGACGAATTCATAATTAACATCAAAATCTTCGCTGCATTTTCAATTTCGTGGTAGAAGCATTGACATCTTTTGAAGTAATCCCAGTTTCATATTCATTCAATGGTTATTTTGATGAAGAGACACGAAAGTATTTTTGTTCGAATATGCTTTTAAATAGATGTAAGCACATTCTAAGTATAACTGTTAGCGTATCAGAAAAGGTTTGGAATATACAGACAAAACATTAAGCTTCAACGTGTGTTCCAGTGCATATTCATTTCACATAGATAGTCTTTTCAACTTTAAATTAAATTTTTTTCCAGTTAATGAATTTTTTTTGCCATATTCTAGGAGTCTCAAAATATCTGATAGGCTATTTAAAAACATTTTTTTCTGAAATATTTGTTTTACATGATGGATATGTTTGAACGCTCAGACCATTCTCATCTCATTTGTATCATTACTTTTTTTGGTTTCTTGTAAGCGGATGATGGAAGTCTTTTATGAAGTAGACTTGTATCTCCACTATCCACATTTTTGGAGGTTCTTATTTGTTGAATATTGCAACTTTGCGATATGTTGTTTGAAGGAATTGTCGGACACACTACAGTACGTTTTGCTCATTTCGTACAAAAAACATGAAGATTTATCTCCATATAATGCATGAAAGCTTAGCTTCGACATTTTGCGATGAATCGAAAAGTAAATATTGATGTTTTCGATATTCGATGTACTTTGAACGGCTCCAGTTTCTTTCTCGAAGGTAATGTAAACGTTGGAGTTGCTTGTGAATGCTTGCTTGCTGAGAATGAGGAAACAGGCTCGTAGTATAAGGAATGTCCTTAGTTTTTAATTAAATTACTTTGGCATAGTATGGAATTGCATGACTTCTTGTGTAACGTTTGCCACAAACAGTTGAGAGACGTTGAAATCAAAAATGATGTTTTTTAAGGATCTGAATTATTTAAAGGAGCAAATAAAATAATATTAATATAAAACATATTTTTCAAATTTTCATGGTCTTACACATAGTTCTTGCTCTTGCTCCTTGCACATCCTTGCATATGGGCCTTATGTTAAACATGTTCTTAATGGATTTACTTACTTTTAATTGTCTGTACATCTGTCTGACCATACATTTCCCACAATTAATTTGCTAAGGTTTAAAAAAAAACAATTTACATCTCTTGATCGACTTGTTGATCCAATCTAAAGCAGATCATAATGCGAAATTTGACTTCTGTTTATTAATACGCGTGCAATTAACAAAAAATATTTACCGTAATGAGTATTCCAATCTTTCACTACACTAACCATAAAGTTTCCTTACAAATTTCATATTAATTATGTCAATTGTGCTTGTCAATTAACTGAAGACAATTGTGAAACAATTTAAAATTAATAAATAAATAATAAAAATTAGACAATTAAATAAAAACATGTTTTAATGATGGCGCCTCGAAACATACGATGCGCCTTAGGTAGTCATAACTTGCGCGGTAAAGGTGTACTTATTACAAATCCGAGACTTATTTCATTTATAAAGAAAGCTTTACCACATTTCCGACCTCAAGAAAGGGTATGTACGCAATGCAAACAAGCCGTGGAAAATATCTACGCGAACAAGCTTAAGCGAGCAGCAGAAAATCGACACCGTATCCATAATAAATCATTGGATGTCTCATCGTCTACTTCAGATATCTCTACGTCACAGTTAATTAATAACGGAACTGCAAAAGGTGCACAAAGAAATCAAAATGCGGACACTTCGACAGATAGTTCGGATAGACCTACAACTAGTGCTGCGGCCGCTGTTAAGCAACAAATGAAACGTCAACTACGAGAAATTGAAAAATATAAAACACCGCAAGAGAGAAATGTCCGTCTGCCAAATGTTCAACCTTACATAAGGCGTCAGCAATATATTCGCGTTGATCCGGATATAATGAATATATACCTTCAGAATTTAACTGGAGGTTAACTAATAGAAAGGCTTAAGTTACATGAAAAAACGTTCGTTTTGAACTATTAAATATATTTAGGATTTTTTTAAATTCCCTTAAGGAATGTATGTATTTAATAAATCTTTGCGTTTTCATCAGAAACTCCTTGTGTTGTACCGGAAAAAGCCTCGAAAATTATTTATTTAATCGCAGAAGGTCTGGATGTAAAAATGTTTCCTTAAATAAATGTTAAATTCATGTGTGTAAAAGTATATTGATCGATTAATGCAAGATATCTCCCTCAATACACGTTTTTGCTTATTTCGCCTTAAACTAAATTACACTCGCTTAGCGTTTATTTTGACGTTACTGTTCATCTTTTAGGTTTTCCGATAAAAGTATTTTGAAATGTTTTACTTATAAATTACTATTTTCCACAATTATTTCTCTTACTATTAAATTAACCACCCGTGATCATATACTTTTTGTATTGCCTGCGAATGTGCCCGGAACGTTTTAATACGAAGGCATCATCATCGTGTAGTGATGATGTATTTAACACGCAGCAGACAACTAATTAACTATAGCTTAAATAACAAGAGCATCTATATACGTAAAACTATCAGACAGACGCCTCTACGGACGTAGAAAATGAATAATTTGTGCGTTGAGCACCAGAAGTTCACAAACTTTTTTGCTACTCGCAGCATTTGATGATTTTTTATTGGTTTCTTAGACTTTTAAACTACAATAGCTTACGAGCGTTACAAAAATCCATATATATTGCTTTAATAGGTTAAGAAATCCTTAACAAATGATAAAGTTATTGCATATTCATCATCTTCATCTTTGAAAGAAGCTCGGAAAAAACTATATTTCAAAAAAATGTCTGAATGGATTCGATGAGTACATATTTGTCGCCCTACTGCATATTCCAGAAGTGGACAACAAAAATTTTTTAGTAATTCCTTGGACCAACGCTTCACAAAGCCGAGACAAGACTTAGACTTGCCGTAGAAAGAGTATGCAAGTTAAAATTCTATTTCTGATCAAGGAGAACTTCCAAATTGGTGAAGTACGAAACATTCTTAAGCTTATGATGAACTAGGTAATAATCGACGGGTACTAATGGTAATCTAGAAAACTGTTCAAACTCAATGAAATTGCGTTTTATTTACACCAGTTGATTTGATTTATAATTTAGAGTTTAGAGCTTGGTAAATTTTTTTATATCATCAGCAAACATTAGAATATTTGAATTTTGCATACGTTTAGGAAGGTCATTAATGAACAGTATAAACAGAAGAGGACCCAAATAGCTACCTCCCCAAATAATTCGGAAGGCGCAATCTCCAAAAAGGACACATTGAGTGCACGTAATGTATGTATTCTAATAATTTAGTAGGGAGACGAAATGGTCTAACTTATACTATGGAAGCGCATCAAATGGCTTTGAAAAATCCACTTGTCTTTTTGCCGAAAATGTTTGATACACGTTGCAACTCATTATTAGGAGATTTGTCGTCGCAGATATCCCTTTAGTGAAACCACGCTGAGCCGGCGAGAAGATTGCCCTAATCAGTAATCCTAGCCTCTTCGCCAATAAGCGCTTACGTAATAGCACTTAGCTTAGCGATTCCCCCTTAATTCGGTATAAGATTCCTAGAACCACAATTATGAAAAGGTACAATAAAGGATTATTTCTAGACTTCGGGGAAATAACTTCTCCCAAGACAATTGTTGAAAATTACAGTTAAGGGAGTATACAAACTGAAAATACGGTCGGGATGATGGGAAGATTTCACTGAATATACAAAGCGTTTAAGACGTCGTGTCCACCATCGGATACAAACATCGAAAAAATCCGCTCTTGGAAAAAATCCGCCAAAACTGGCAAATCTTCAATGACTTAGCAGATTCGACATTATTGTACCACATAGTCGGAGGCAAACTATTGGTATTTTTGTTAGAGTGAACAAATTTGTGGAAGTTTTTGGGGTCGTTTGTGTTTTTTATTTTGCGTAAATGGGCACCATGGCACGTAAGCTGTTAAATTTACATCGTTCGATAGGATACTATATATAATGCCTCAATAGGCCAATTCTTTTACAACGTCTATAGAGCCTATTTCTGACCGACTTCAGCTGATCAGTAGGGCAGACGGGATTGCCCTTCGAGCTGCACGATACAGTTAAAGAAATAGCGATATATAGAGTTTCACATAAAACCGGCAGACTTCTGTCAATATCATCATAAAATGCCAGTAAATGCCAGTCTATATTAAACAGGACATTAAGCAGCTTGCTACAATCTGTCTTGTCACTATACCGACAGCACGGAACTTTCAGCGAAACATTAATCGTAGTATAATAGTAATTCTCAGGTAAAACAAACGGATTAGAGTGTAACACTGCCTGATCCAGGTGTCTTAATTTTTGTGATCGGGAAAATGGTTATCGCCGACATTACACAGGTAAATAGGCAAAGGAATGGACAGATGGACGGACACGCTTATGTGAATTCTGAATTTAATAGTCATCAAGAATGTACACATTTTATTGGGTCTTTAAAGTTTCCTTTCCGATGTTACGAACTAAAATGTAAATACACTATTATATTCTTCAGGAGTGGCCGATTTTTTCATTTTTGTGGAGGTGCTACAGAGTATCCAACACAGTAAATGCCGAAATTTTTATAGATATATCTGCTGAAGTTTACAAATAACGATCGAAAAACCGAGGTAGTCTCAGCTTACCTTGTACTGTAGGCGTGTTTGTTGACCGATTGGCCCATTTCCTACACCGATCTGCATGCAATAACTTCAAATAATTTTAGCAGATTTGAAGCCAATATCTTCATTTTTGGGGTCAGGTCAATGTTTTCCGATGGCTTTGAACAGACAGACACATACATACATACTGAGGGGTAGCCAAACATGCTTAAATCTATTGTAAATTTGTAAAGCTTTCTTCTGTGTGTTGCAAACAAATTGGAAAATGAATATACTTCCCTTTTTCGGTGGTGGGTACTAAAGAGGTATTATTTGCTTCATCCACTGTTGCTAAGAGTCCCTGTTTTAGAAGAACTACGTTATATACATTGTTACGTAAAGTAAGTCCATTACCTATTAGATGTTCGAAAAAGATATATTTAAAAATTAAAAGAAAAATTTTGTATTAATTAATTTAGTATATATAGTAGAGAGCACATGGCTTGTTTTTTCTTCGCGCTTCAGCAGTTATCGAGGTAAGTATTATACTAAATAAACCGTACAGTAGGGATTAGCCAGTTGGCCCAAAATTGAGTTATATTCAAAAATAAATTGAAGTAGCAGAGACTGTTAGTCTACCACTCAGAGAATTCCCTTGGACAGGTTGGAGATATTTGTGCTATTCCTTAAAGTCAAGTTAAGAGGACAGGAGTTCTGTCCACCACTCTGGCTTTTTCCTTATAGTAGGCTTGAATTTCCTTAATCCAGTACAGGAGGATAATTCTGTCAAACAGAAAACTCTGCGACAGAAACTGTTTGTCTATCAATCTGGACTTTCCCTAGAAGTAGGTCAGTAAAGTTTCCTTAGTTTAGATATCCACAAATCGTCACTGATCCAGTGACGTGAATATTCTCTTCACAGAACGAGGAAGTCAACATCAAACCCGAATTTATGATAAAACCGTACGGAAATCGCGTATCAAACATTCTGTAGTAAATAATCTGGAACTTAAGATGATCGTGAAATATGTTTCTTTTCTTCTGTGTTTAGACCTGCTATGGATTACACCATATATTATTGACGTCAGGTATGTTCGCAATCGCAAAACTTTCCTAGTATTCTTCACATTGATGTTGAATTGTTTTCTCATGAAAAAAATAAATTTAACTTTACCTAAGTCTTCAACTGTGGCATAGTGGGTTATAAATGCCTGTTGTCTAAACTGTGAACATTATCCTAACCAACAATTCTTTCTATATGCTATCTGTAGTACTTGTAGAGAAGTGGTAAGTATAGGTAAGATTTCTCTTATGAAGAAAAAATTGCTCCCGTTCGAAGAATGATTTAATTCAAGAGGTCTTTCTACAGTCAGTAGGAGGAATTATTGTAGAGTTCTTCACGTCATTCTAAGGTTGCAACTACGAATTCTAAAAGCGCCATTTCTTGTCTTTTGTCTTCAGATTTAAAGAAAAATAGAAAAAATAACACAATAATTAAATTCATATTTCAGATTAGTGTAGGATATTAATGAGTCGAGTATTATCGACCATAGTAAGTTCAAGCGTATTTACTTAGTTTCGATATTTCTTTATTTGTAAATTTCTACTAATAACGTTTGTTCCATAAAGAGATTAATGCTCAAAAATTTTCTTTCGTGGGTGATTTTCTTTTTTTTTTAATTAATTCAAAATCATTTAAATAATGTACTTATGAGTACGTTATGGCTTTGAAAAGTGTTGGTCATGTATCTGCAAGTGTGCATCTGTGTCTACTTATAATTATATAATAATAGACGACTAATATTGTTTAAGTGATTTTGCGGTTTTGTAGTAAATTTTAAAGCAATTGTAGCGATTTTTTGAAATTTTGAAATGTTTTACATTTTTTAATAATTCTAAAATTTTGTAACTGCTTTTTTTTTAGTTCTTTTCATTAATTTTTATATAATTTTTTTTTAAATTCCAACTTGGTACTTTGTGCCTAACTCGGTATTTATATTTCTTCCTGTTAGTTTTTCGATGGCATCGTTTTTTCTTGTCAATATTGCCCCGAAGGTTTTTACAAAAACTCTCTGAAAGGCTCATCGAAGCTATTGTGATTATTAGTATTTTCGCTGTTAGCCGTGCCACCACCGTAATTGCTACCACCATTGAGAATGATTGCGGTTTGTTGTTGGTGTTGCTGTTGTTGTTGCTGCTGCTGCATAAACATTTGCTGATCGTGATTCGCCATCATCAACGGTTGCGGTTGCGCGTGATGTACATGGTGCGATAAAGTTTGATTTTGTATTTGTATTGTAGTTGTAGCTGTTGTTATTGTGGACTGTTGTTGTTGTTGCTGCTGCTGCTGCTGCTGTGGTGTTTGTTGTTGTTGTGGATGATTAGAGTGTTCGGTTAGAAGACTGCAATTGTAGCTGCTACGGTTTCCATTGATAAGAGCGTCATCGTAGCACGCTACCATTGCACCATTTACTGTTGCAGCTGTACTAAGTTGCATGACATTTGCTTCCGTCTCAACTGCATTTCCCAAAGCGTTCGTATCTCCATTCAATATTACACCGTTCAAATCTAGGGAGGATTCTTCGTTACGTTTTGCAAGTATTATATGCGTTAAGTTAATTATGTAATTTTTAGCCAAAGTTAATGTTTCGATTTTCGACAGCCTTCTCTCCATTTCGACGTGGGGTATGACTTCACGTAATGACTAAAAAAAAATTAATAAAGAAATTATTTAAATTAATTAAAATTCACTGAAAGTTAAAGCTCTAAAATTTTGTCAGTAACTAAAAAAAAAAGCAAGAATGAGTAAAAGAAGCGGGAATTATTAGGTGTTTGCAAAAGTTTTGCCAATTTTTTCCCTTCAAAAAGTCATGTATTGAGAAAAATTGGTACAATATATGTCAATCAAAATATTTCCCACAATTTTCTACATCTTTTTCATATCTTTTTCGCAACTTGGCGATATCGCGTCGGCGGCTATCCATGAATCAGTCGAGCTTGTCGATATACGATGCTTCCGAATTTTAAAATGAAACCCAAAAGAGGAGGAATATTATCGAACATAATGAGTTCTAAGTTCTCAATTTCAAACTCTAGCTTAATAAATGACGGAAAATTGCGCTCAATTAAACATTTGACAAGAAAATGTCTTTTTTATGGTATCCTCAAATCGTCTTTAAAAATAAATTAGAAAAAAACCGCAATATTTTACAAATATCTTTTAACCCCACATCCCATCTCAGTTTTTCTTCATTAAATTCATTTACACATGCTTTAAAAGTTATTTCCTTTTTTTACAAATCTGCATACATTCTTTTGAGGACTTTATTTTACATAACCAGCAGCTAACCTGGAAAGCATCATTCAAGCTGTGCATACGCATGCGTTCTCGTTCATTTGATTCTAAACGACGTAAATTGCGTTCCTTTGCGTTTAGTGTTCCCTTACGGCGACGATTTTGACTTGTTCCTGACGAAGAGTTTCTACCGCGACTTGAAGGTCGTGCACTGCCGCCATTACTACTGCCACCGCCTCCGCTTGTGTCATCGCTTTGCGAACTTGAATCTGTCATTTCCATGTCATAATTATTGCTTAACTATAAAAGACATAAAGCGTACATATGTAGATTATACAGGCATTGCAGATAAATTTGTTTGTACATGAATAAAATTGAAAAAAAAACAACAAATAAGAAAATTATAATTACTTTGAATATTCAATATCTAACACTTTATACGCTTGTCCTGAACATCGTTCGAAATCAATTTTAGCTTATACTTTTAACTGGCTTCGATAAATATCTACGAAATCAATTTTAGCTTAAACTTTTAACTGGCTTCGATAAATATCTACGAAAGATCGCATTATTACCCTTGAAACTGTATTCAAAATTTTAGCTTTTTAAACGTTATTCCAGTTTGAGTTATTCATGTGGACTGATCCAAAAATTCTTGCATCAAGTTTCAGAGACATTGCTTCGATATATGATAAGCATATTTGCGGACTTTGTCAAAGGACATTTATATATATATTAAGTTAATCTTTATATATTTTCCCCTGCTTAAATTAACTGCTTCTTGTACTACAAGTAAGACTTGTTCCCGATATTATAGTATTAAGATGGTTTTCTTTTCTACTAAACTTATAAGAACCAAAGTTGATCTTACCCTTAAACCAAAAACTTTCACATTTCTGTTACTTGTTCTTTTCCTTGAAAAATATGCTTAGATAATAATTACGCATACATACATACATGCACATACATTATGTAGGTTTTACTTTGTACCTGTGATGATGTTCTTCGACTTGCTCTTCGTATTGGTCTTGAAGATCTATTGTTATCCGGTGAGTGCTGGCTTGGTTGTTGCTGTTGCTGTTGCTGTTGTTGTTGTTGCTGTGACGTTGTTGGTGCTGTCACTGGTATTGATACAGTCGTCGTTGTTGCAGTTGCTGTTACCGTTTCTGGTATATTGTAAGTAAGCATTTGTTGTTGCTGATGTTGTAATTGGGTAAAATCATGTGAACCCATTATATCGATTCCTTGATTGTCATGAACATTCAATTTACACATCAGTTCATAGTTCATTTTAAATGCTTGTTTAGATTTGAAATAGAAACAAAACGGTTCCATTTAAAAAATTAATGTCTTTAGTTGTGTAATATGCTTACATTTATATACATATATATATATGTAAAGATATTTTACCATTGAATGTTTTGTTCATCTCTAAATTGCTTTTTGTTACCTAAGACAATGGTGTACGATGCTTCTTTGGAAAATTCTAACATCTATCAGAAATATTTTCAAATCTAAAAAATATTTGTTTACAACAATTTCTTCGAAACTTTAATAGAACCTTACGACATATGAGCGTTTCAATACTAAGAGAGAGAAATCAAATCGGTTATAAATCTAGTGCTATATGGCACTACTTCTGTAGTAACTTTAGTTTGCTTTAGCAACACTATGGCAACTCCAAATTAATTAGTCTCTTTAGGTCTTATGCTGCAATATCACTAATTTTTTCGAAAATTACTTTTAGTTTTTTTGAGCTTTCTATGTGTTAAAGTATAAGGAAAATAATCCTCTTTATGGGAGGTGCTATCTTTTTTAGATCAGTTCGCCCAAATAAGTGTTGAGGAAGTATTAAAAATAGGTAAATCGGTCCAGGGATTAAGAAAGAACAAAACATTGTTTCTTGTAAAAATCTTCCTTAACTAAGTGTTTCTCAAGAGTGTGGTCTAATACTTCGATGTTTGTTTTATAGAATGATTTCTCAAGACTCTCAAAGTACGCTGCATTTTTCGCAATGACCTTATCATTTGTATTAAATCTTTCTCCCTAGAAAATCCTTTTGGCATTTGTAAGCAAGAGCTAGTCACTAAAGGCCAGACGTCGAAAATACTGTAGTTAGAGCCGTATTTTTACCATTAATTTGTATAATTTTACCATCACTGATTGATATTGATATTATTATTCGACTATGATTAAAAGCACTACCTATTTGGGAAGCGGCTTTCTTATGACCAAGCTATATATACGTACGAAAGTGCTATATCTGAACAAGTAAAATTTGCATGAAAATTGTCCAGCTTATTTCCCAACTGGGAAATTGGTAATAAAAGCAAAGAATGTGTCAAAGGTTTTACGTGGGTTCTTGTCGTCAAGGCTTAACCCCACGGTGCCCGTTGGCAGAGGGAGTGCGACAGCGCCACCCGCGACCACCAGGGATTAAGACCTCAGCATTGGAATGTGTTACAACCCTCCAGTTCCGGAATAAAGACATATGTATGGTATGTCTTCCCCTTTGACAAGGCGAGGCCTATCTAACATTTCAAGTATTTAATGTTCCCGCGATCTCCGGGAGCAACCACACTCACCATGAAACTCCCCGAAGGCCCTCTCCCAGCAGTCAGGAAGGAGATCCATTACGCAGATTCTGCAACAGTATTGACTGAAGCCAGCAATTCTACGCAGTAGAAATCCCCAGGGCATCCTGGCCCCCGTGATACCCTGCTTATTTAAAAAGTCTAAGGTCCGAATTTTCAGTTAGATCCATACCATCAAGGACTGGCCGCCTATGTGCCAATAGAGCTATAAAAGCTCAGGCATTAGCTCTCCCCCACCCCCCACCCAAAATAAACAACTTCTCTCGCAAAAACTAACAGGAAAGCAGAACCCATGCTAGGTGGCACGACGCCTTCTGGAGAAGGCTTCGATCGCAAACCAGTTAAGATAGACTACGTGGTAGTCCTCGGAGAGAGCGTCAAACGTCAAATTCATCGTTAGTCAATTTGATCGAATTTTTAATGTCTGAGTACAAAGGACGTTGGTAATAAAAGCAAACAAAGATTTTCGATGTTTTAACTGTCTCTCTATCCCATTAAATAAGGGCTCCTTATGCAAGTCATAGGTGATTAACGGAAACTTCGCCGTCAAATTAAACGGTTAAGAGGGTTAACAAAAATATCAAACGGCGAAACACGTTATTCGTAACTTATGTCCAAACTGTTATAAGCAAACAATTTGCTCAAGCCGTGACAATTGAATTGTGATATACAAAAAGAGTGCGTTAAAAAAAATCGTTTTCTCTAAACAATAATTTTGTCAATAAAGTCTACGCTCTTGTAAATCCACAAACCGGTAGCCCGAATATACTCGAAAATATATTATGCTAAACGCGTAAAAACAAAAGGGAATGTCAGTTATCTCTTGCAACATTATTTTTTGATTATCCAAAATAATTTTCAGAATTACTTTTATGTTTTATCTATCTATCTTCATCCATTTCCTTTACGTATCCATTGAATTCAAGATCATCGATATCTGTACGATCTCGTTTAAAGTGAACAAAAGTTTGAGAGAACGTTTACGCAGGGATTACCAGTCGATTTGTTATGTTACCACAAACTTTAAAAAATCTTTAGTACAATTAACCAGAAATAACGGTAATAGTGTCGTTTATCTATGTCTCCAAGTTCATACGTTGTATTGAAAGGAAAAGCGCCGTTTTGCTAAGATTTTTAAAATAAAAAAACCGTCACTGCGAAATTTAACGATTAAAACAAATGCAATGAAGTCGAGATTCAAAGACAAAACATTCGCATTAAGCGAATAAACTTTTCAGTCCTACTTTCTAAACACTTGTCACGAAAATATTAGAAACACTACAAAAGGATGTTCTATATCATCCGAAGCAATTTTCTGTATTCCTCAAGTCTTGTTTTTATTAATTATCATGACTTTTTTCGATAATGACTTACAACTTTCCCGACCACCGCATTTTCACAATGATACCGAGAAGTGGATGTCTTCTTCTGATGTTATGCACAATTTCTATTTAAGATCATACCACCTTGACATACCGTTTTCACTCAAATTTAACAGGAAAGATAACCTTTATCACGCTTGTTCTTTTACGGCATAGAATGCGATTTATTAAAAAAATTTTAAAGAAATTTTTGTATATTCCAATAGGTTACTTTTACGTAAAGTTCAAAAATACGCGTTTCACATAGAGAAACGATATATAGAGCAATGCAGTTTTTTACGAAAACCGGTAACAACTTTATTATACGCTTTATAGAGCCTCTCATATCACAGTCACCGCATCAAGGCTTTGCATAACTATGCACTTTGCAATGCAACCTATTATATGTATAAATATATTGAAATGAAACATTGATTTGATCATAAATTTAATAGCGCGTATTGTGTGTTTTAAAATTAAAAGTGATTTCTAACGATCTTAATATAAAGCTATAAAGCAATTCATTAATTGAGGGTAGAGTTTTTAATGCCACAAAAACATATTGAAGTTAATTCAAAATGTGACCGTTGTTAGTTCAATCGCTCTACAATCATACGCTCTCATGAATGAAAAATCGACCAACACTTTATTATTATTATACACTTCAAATAAACACATCATATTTAAAGGGCTCTTGCAAATGTTTATTGTTAACAGTGGATGCAATTTTCTAAGTTGTAAACTTATTTTTCCTCATCCTTTCGATTATAAGTTTACAATGGCGATGAAAATTAATTTATTCTACTCACTATTACCAAAAGTTTTCATTTGAATGGAACTATTTAGAAGTGTAAGTATTCGAAGCGGGTATATCAAAGAGTGAAAGCGATCTAACAGTTAAAAATATTTTTTGTTTTAACCCGACTCCAACATAGTAAGTAAAAGTCAATCTTTCGATAATCGTAACGGAGCTTAATTTTCTTTAGCATTGAGTTGGATAACTTGATGCTAAATTGAAAATTTTCTTCAAAACTATCGTTTTAATAATAGAATTTAAACTCTTTTTCAATTGTTTTTCTCTAACAGAATTTCAATTCTAATATTAGATCGAAAACTTTAGTCGGTCATTATTCTAAGAATGGAATTGTTAGTCTCTTCGTTTATTGTGCTAATAATAGAATTTTAGCTCTGTTTGGTTATCTCATTTTAATAATATAATTTCAATTCTATTCAGTTATTATTTTAATAATAAAAAATTAACACTATTCCCTCATTATTGTATTAATAGAACTTCAGTATTATTGGATTTTCTTTGCAATAATATAATTTCAAACCTCTTTTCGACTATTATTCTAGTAATGGAAAGTCACCACTATTTGCTTATCATGCTAATAACAAAATTTGAAGACTTTTCAATTCTCATTCCGATAATAGAATTTCAGAAAGTTCGCCTTTCATTGCTTTACAAATATTTTCAAGGTTTTTCCATTGAAATAAGGACTCTTGGAAAGAACTTATATTTCTCTCGATTTACTAAGTATGTGTTGGATCACATAAATTTTTCTGCTTATCCAACTTTATAAAAAAAATGGCTTTCGATGTGTGTTTTCAACTTATTTAACTTTCACTAGAATTCTCTTCTTAGAGACTGCAACGAATCCTGATTTTAACAAGCACTAGAGAATTGTCAAAAGTCTCTCTATTGATAGCGTTAGTTTTATTATGATTGTTTTACAAACATTTTCAAGAGATTTTTAAACGATATTAAAGGCTAATTTCAATCATTAACTAAAAGAATTTATTTCGCCATGAAGATTTTCCGGTATACCGCATGCCGCATATGATTTGATCGTTATTGTATAAGCATATCTATGTTTATAAGCGGCGTGTATTACTATTTCTTTGCGAGAAAATTATATGTGTATGTGTGTAACCTTATAACCTCATTTTCTTAAACGCTAGTATGGCTAGTAGTAGTACAATATTTAAAGAATCGAAACCGTTAGTGAGAAAAAAGCCCTGCAGGACATTTCATTGTGATAACTAAACTGTGCAACTAAAACCATAAGAAATCATCACAAAAGCTGCTATTGTTAATGTAATGTTAAGTAATAGTTTCGCGATATGCTGTGCTTTTGTATCAAGCGCGCTTTCATTCTTGTGGTTATTTAATAAACAGAGATTTAAAACATACATTTATTTATTTTGTATCGGCAGACCTTAAAGCAAAAAATTAACGTAATATTATGATCAAAATACTCTGTTCATAGTTAAACGATCAACTACGCATTGTACAAGTTGTGTACCGTTTAAGTTACTGAGATATGAAATGTTCAACATTTATAAAATGATTGTAAGGAAATATTTACACACATTTAATCGACAAAAATATCACTTATTCTATACACTATAAGTAGGAGTTCTAGATAGAAATAATTTGTTACAAAAAATGCTTTAAAAAGCTACAATGCAGTTAAGTCTAGGTGTCGTCCGTAAAATTTGAAAAAAGAAATTAAAAATCCAAATAAACATTTAGAAGTCCAAATATTCGAAGCGCGATATCACAGACCAAGAACAATCTAACATTTCGTTTGTTTTGTTTTAAACCGCGCGCGTGAGCCCGATGAAGCACGCGCGTAAGAAACGATTTTTTCATAATCCTTAGGATGCTTAATCACTAGGCAATGATCAAAAACTTGAACTTCGGAAAATACTTCAAATGTTAGATATAAACCCCATAAGCCCCACCTAGGCTGATGTTTTCTAAGGGCGCCCAAATGCCGATAAAATGTTACATCTTGAACGTTAAAAATAATAAACTTTACAAGCAAATATTCTGAATACACAAAAAGCTTGAGAAAAGCGTACATTTAAGAAAAGTAGGGTAAGAGAGGTTTGTGATATTTTTTCTCTTTTTATCCAAATAGCATTTTATTAAAAGCAAACTCTATAAGAGTTTTGAACTAAGAATTTCGCACTAAGTTAATGAAATTTCTACAACTACGTCCGCAACACGAGTTAATAATTATTTTCTCATTTCGTTTACAGTGTACACCAAATGGCTCTTATTTATAATTGTGTAATTCAAGGTCATATTGCTCATATTAAGTATTCCTATATACTTGGCGATCTTTAAATCTCTAAAATTTAACAGAAATTTTAAAAATTTGCAGACAATATCATTTTTCACTTTTTATAGAATTTTTAAAGACCATAAGATCTTTTATTTGACGAAACAAACTAAAAATAACAATAACTTTAAACAGCGTGTAAATAGGTCTAAAAAAATTCCTTCAAGAAACCTTTAACGAATTTCTGTAAAATATAGAATAGATTTTGTAAATATAATTTGAAAAATGGAACAATTGTACTCGTGACCGAAGAGAAAGTAATCGAATATATTAGAGGATATAGAATCTAAATTAGAGTAAAAGAAATAAAAATTATTGCAAATAACGGTACTGTAAAAACAAACAAGAAGAGAGAGAAGAGAGTCTTTCAACCTCAACATTTTTTTTTGGTAAGAAAGATCTATGCACTTTGAATAGAGTCAAAATAAGCCTTTAAAAATCGTCCGTTAAAATATAAAATATAAAACATAAAATATAAAATATAAAATATAAAATATAAAATATAAAATATAAAATATAAAATATAAANTAAAAATCGTCCGTTAAAATATAAAATATAAAACATAAAATATAAAATATAAAATATAAAATATAAAATATAAAATATAAAATATAAAATATAAAATATAAAATATAAAATATAAAATATAAAATATAAAACATAAAATGTAAAATATAAAATATAAAATATAAAATGTAAAATATAAAATATAAAATATAAAATATAAAATATAAAATATAAAACATAAAATATAAAATATAAAAAATAAAATAAAAAAAAAATTTTAAATATAAAATATAAAAAATAAAATAAAAAAAAAATTTTAAATATAAAAAGTAAAATATAAAATTTTAAATTTAAAATATAAAATATAAAAAATAAGATATAAAATATAAAATATGAAATATAAAATATAAAATGTAAAAAGTAAAATGTAGAATATAAAGTATAAAACATATGATGTAAAATATAAAATAATAAAATATAACATAAAATATAACGTATAAAGTGCATAAAATATAAAATGCAAAATATTAAATATAAATGATGAAGCATAAGATTTAAAATCTAAATGAGGCGAGTTACTGCTCTCCACTTAATTTTTTCTATTTGCAAATTTAAAAATAACGAACCACGGAGACATTGTCAAACCGATGTCGAATTTCAAACAAATCAAGAATATATGTACTTTATAGAGGTTTGGTGGTAGAATTGGGGAAATTATAGAGGCAGATTGATGTGCCTATCCAATAATGAATATGAAAACTCTAGAGATATAAAACTCATTCTGAATTTACTTTAAATTTTATATGATTTGAATTCCAACCCATATCAGAAAAAGCGTGACCTTGTACGAGAAATTGGTTTCAAAATCAAAAAACTTTGTTTACAAATATATATGAATCAAATTTCGATTTTATTAAAGAAAAAAAAGGAGAAACTAAATTCACTTGTCGGCGTATGCCTTTATAATCCATTCCACCAAACGAATACATTGCAAAATGTGTCCATTGGCAATATTTAAAACTTTTAGCTAATTTGAGGAGAGCTTTGTACACGCGTTCTTTTACAAGTGCATATTGCATACCATTGGATCTTTAAGAGTTGATCATTAACTACGGATGCGCTAAGGCATTAATTAGTAGAAAACTTTTCAGTACTTTTGAAGTTCATGTCAAATTTTAGCCTGCTGTCTATACTACAGGCCTTGGTTTATTGATGAAAATATATCTTAGATTTTTTCGAGACTTTTTTGTAGGCATTGTAGGTGAGTTTGCACAAAATATATATTATTTTCTTGTTTGACTTTTGCAATTAATTCGAAAATATTTCTGTTAAGGTTTAGCGCTTCGGCTATGAATAGCCTCCAAACGCAAATAGATATAAATGCAGTGGTAAAGTGAAGAACGTTGTTTCAAAGTCTCACCTTGATCAAGAAATTGTTGACCTTAAGAGACTTCTCTTTTATATATTTTTTGCTTTTACAAGTTCAAAAGCAAATTAAATTTCAAATCTCCGAGCCGGCGACTAGAAAATCGACTCACTTCATTGGAAAGATTTTCAATTTTTTGGGTGCAGAATTTTCAAGTCACCTGAATTGAAATTAACAACTACGGATCATCAAGTTTATTTTCTTTACTTTCTTTTAATAATTAATAACGCGTGCTGTCGTTTTTTCTTGTTTCACTTAAAATCTACAGTTAGTCACGGATTTTTGGTTTTAAATTTTTTTTTAATTCGAACTTTTTCTTTAAAAGAATACAATTTCTTTATTAATCATTAAAACGAAGAAATAATATTTTACCGTTTTTTTTTTATATTTTAGTTTTTACTTTGCTTTTTTTGTTTATTATTATTTTATTTTTTTTTTATCTAAACACGGAATTTTAATCGAACGAAACGAATGAAAAATTTTTTCTGAGTATGAATGATCAGCAACCAACTTCCGTCAAAGTTTAACATTAACTAAACGGATGCTTAGGAAACCGGAAACAAAACTGCCACTTGTAGAATGACCGAAACGGAACGAAGGCAACAAGTGATTAGCGCTCAAACCCACGAATTCATATACGAAACATTAGCAACAAGTATTTCGGAATAACTGTTGCTTCTCTAGTGAATTCAACGGTAACGACTCACGCAGTTTAAAGGGGCTCTTCATAAAAAGTGGGTTGGACAAACTACCCACATTTTATACCTGATTGACATTGCGCATGTCCAAATGCAAAGACGGGCAAATAAGGTGAATGAGTGAAATACTCAACAAGTGTCGAGTCATGTTAGACATAACAATGTAGAGTATGTAAGATGTATAACTTTGAGTGATGATTATTTCTTCTTTACCTTATCATCATTATTATCATTATTTTTGGTTCCATCGTTATCAACATCAACATCATCACCATCTTTTAATGTAATGAGTGCAAGAGTATTGCGTTTTACTTATGAAAATGTCGTTTAAATCATGATGTGTTAAAGCTGCTTTTTTTGTTTTTTTTTTTTCAACTTCATTAGATGAAGTTTTGTTTAGCGCGCAACAATCTTGTTTATAAAATTCGAAAGACTGCCAATATGTGTAAACAATGTTTACCCAGTGTCCTTAATCAGTCTTTCATATACATAGAAATAAAAGCAAGTATAAACGTCTATACATGTATAGGTATACAATGACAGAAACTTGCACATATTTTACGCTGGAAAGGAATTCGTTGATTTTGTGTCTATGTTTGTTGGTAATGCGTTCGTCTGTGTTAGGTTTTTGTTTGTTTTACATGTATATGAATTTTTGTTACACGCACGTGCTTATGCTTGCATTGTATCAAAGCTTGTTTAATATGGTTGCATTTATCCTATATATCCTAACTATGACTATGAATTCGTCTACGGTTTTGTTTACATTTCGATATTTTTCATAAATCGAGAAAAAATCTAAATTAGACCGCAATGACTAACATTAAAAAAGTTTCCTTTTAAACATTAAATTATCTAATCATGTAGTCTTACCGACATACGCACAAACGCACGTGCTTGTTATAGACTTTATTAATATAAGCTTAAAAAGCATTGTTTCTCACAAAAGATAAGTTTATCTATTTATTTTATTATCATTTATCCCTATTTATCACCCGAAAATGATTTACAATAGAAAGTTTTATTTTATTTATTTTTTATTTCTAATATCGATTAAAATATTTAATAATGGATTTTTCTTAATTTCAAGCTTAAAGTCGTTACATTTACAACATTGCATTATTTGCTAAAACAAAAAATTACTATTTGATTAAGCAAAACAGAAAAAGAATTGAACAATGATTCCATTTTTTTTTGTAGAAAAAATTATTAGAAAAATAAATGAAGACATTATAACCCGGTTTTTATTAACTACCCTAAACCACTTCCTAAATATAATTCTTTATTCATTTTCCTCTTTGATAAAATACCAAAAATTTTATATATTTTACCATGTAAAGGCAAACTCCTAATGAGAGAATTTATGTGAGAGTAAGTTAAAAACGTGAACTGGCTTGCTTTAAATTTAGTATATTTAATTTTAGAGGGTTAAAGGTTTTATTATTCTTTATCTATTTGCATGATGAAAAGCTAGAAAGTCGTTTACTTTTCATAAGATGCATGTAATATGTGAATTTAAAAAAAATATATACAGTTCCAGTTCAATATACTCAGGTTTTTGTGCCAGAATAACTTCACGCTTATTCGCATGCTTAACGTAATCTACCGTCTACCGTCTAAGACTATTGCTATCCCTTGGTTTGAATTGAATTAAATTCTTGGCAAAATGCTTTCGAATGTTTTGCAGGCAAAGTAATCAAAAGTTCATCTGAAAGTTTTGATGGATTTTTCATTGCGGAATTTCGTATCAACTGATAGAATTTTTCGAATTCCAAAATAATTTTCAATATCGGCAATTTCGTAATAACAAACAGTAAGCGATCCTTTTGAAATTCTGCCAAGTTTCCTGCATGTCTCAGTAAACGAAATCCGGGTGATGTCCACAAAACATAGATATGTAATCTAGCTTTTCTAGATATAATGTTTCAAATGTTAAAATATATATGTATATTATAATACATAAAATATTAAAATTTATATCTTTTTGCCAGGTGAAGGTTTAGCTTTGGTAAGAGCGGTTACAAGGGAGCGGGCTTAACAAATTGATTCTATTCAATCCTAATTTTTCACGTCAACTTAACATACAATTTCTGTCAAGGAGTTTTAAAAAACATAATTTTTTTCATATAATGGTCTTTTTGAAGTAAGAAAAGTTCACAAAAGTGGTTGGGGCTAAAGCATTTTTCATATGATTAGTCCTTTGGGCAAAATAATCCAGTGCCTGACATTTCGTCAAAATATTTCCAAAAAAGGTTGACACGTAAATCGAACGCAAAAAAACCGGGTCAGATATGGTCCGAAAATGCAGACGGATTTGTCTATATCAATTTAGATCAATGCGTCGATCGATATGATAAGAGATGAATTCAATTTGAGGCGTTCTAGATGTTACATGCAAGATTATTTGAGCTATTACTAACCCATGCCAACCTGACGTCGGTATCGCAGCGAGGATGTTTTAAAAAAATACAGTCTTACTACGTGTTATTCACAGTACATCCGAAAAAACTTATTATACTCGGTAGTACAAGTGAGATATGGTATAAATAATAAAAATTAAACTTCGTTGCTATATGAAGTTTCATTTTTTACAAGAACGTTTACATGGGACTTCAAAAGAGGTTAAAAAAGATCTCATGCCATTTAAGTTTTGCGTTACATGGACAATGGTATTAAAAATGTTACGTTCCAATCCATACGTGCCGGACCGGTAAGTCCATGGCCCAAAACATTGCACTGTATTCAATGTAATTAATTACAATATCTCGGAAGATTCGATCTATAAATTGAGTAAAAAAATATATGCACAGAGATTAAAGGAGCAGATATGTTTAAATCGACTTGAGGATATGCTTCAGAATGAAATAAATTACCACAAGTAATATGTAGGACACCAGGTTATTTAATACATTTTTGGTCTGTTAAGGAACTTGAAGTTTAGGTACGTAAAGTGTTGAGAACGAACCTTGAGAAAATGTATGGAAATTTTTTAAAGGAGCTGAGCGCCCAACGTCGACAAGTCTATAAAAAATAAATGGAAGTGTGGTTTAAGTATTTACCTAGTTTGAAACTGATAAACTTTTACTCTACCGCATCTATCATGCCACTTCACCTGCTTGATGTTAATTTCTTACGTTTCCATCTTTAGGGGAACGAAAGTACATGAAACATATTCCAGAGCCAAACTATTTTTCATCAAAAGAGAAACCATGTATTAAAGTATTTTAAATTAAATTAGTCCTGCAATGAATTTTAGAAACACGTGCAACACATTGCATTGGAATTATTTACAATTCTGATAAGTAATACAATTTATAAAGGTAGGTGAGGACCTACCTTCGTTCCTCATCTCACCAAATATCTATAATTCTGCCAATTTATAAGATTTCATAAGCAAACCTAAAATTATCAACAGCGCGACTTTCGCCAGCTTGTAAGCAAGTAGGCAAGTTAGTTCGAATGTGAGCCTGGTGCAAGTTTAAGATAGTCTGGCACGAAACCTTTTTATCTATAGTGATTGCACGGACTGCCCACAAAGAAAAACTGATCTCGAATAATATGTGTTTTAGGTTTTTATAACATCTAATCAGAATATATTTTTGTATGTGTACACTTGGGAACTAATTCTATAGTCGGACGGTTTTAATTCCACATCTAGGCTAAGCATTGTAGATTCAGCATATCATAGTCAGTAGTAGAAGTAAATCTAATATAGGCACTGGTTTGCTGTAAACTATACTGCAGATGAAGCCCGTGTAAACAGAAAAATTAGTGCTTAGATTTCGATTGAATGAATGAAACACGTACGGCAACGCCAATTGTTGAAGATTAGTTATTAAAGATAGTAGTCACGTTTAACCAACTAATGAAAATGATTGAACTTAATAAAGTTTATAATGATTAAGAAAGAATGGCCTGAGTTGTGTGATCTGCTTGGAGAAATCTTAGGCATATGTTCTATTATAACGAACTCCAGCAAATACAAATTTTCTTAAAGGAAACCGTGAATAGTTGCAGAACTAATCCCAACTGGGGAATATTTATGCCTTCCAAGTAACAAAAAGATATTTTTCCGTCATATGTCTGGCACTCACATGCTTGATATAGCAGTGATTAATCTCGTCGGTATTGTACAAAGAAAAACAACTTAAATCTTTCATTAGGTGAGTACTAGCCGGAACTTGTAGAGACATTATGTTCATACAAAAAGGACGATAGGAAAAAAAAAAGAAGGCGCTCGTGCAGTAGCGTAGAAAGGGGAAAAGAAACCAAAAAACTCCGAAATATCACGAAGCCTGCCCCGTTAAAAGATATGTAGATTGATAGGCCATCATAAACGAAAGTACAGTTCCAAACATAGATGCAAACTTGGAGTTTTTCATGAACTGAGTGTATTAAATGCAAACACAGAAATCGTAATTGCTTTGCTGGATTTCATTCCTAAACATTGTAAAAATTCATATAATAGTATATAATATAAATTCATATCCAACGTGCGGGAAAGAAAATACTCTTTATTTAATTATCTTACATTTCTTAAGGCAATTGCTTCGACCCTTATTATCTGATTATGTACAACAATAAAGAAACCGACGACGATATCAACCTAAAAAAATTTTAACGATTTATTTAGATGATGTCCTTCAATCTGCAGTCCATTGCATGGATTCCATTCTCACTACGAGACTTTTCTTCTTCAATACATTCATATAAATCCATAATGATAAGCTCAAACTTCAAGTAGCCGTTAGTTTAATACTTTCGCCTCCGCTTTGTTACTGTTGATTACGTTAGGTGGCATTACCTGTTTTGCTTCTGTAACTATCATCAACAAAAAGCAAAATGGTGTTAATCCATTGAAATAATACAAATAGTTGTAGCGAACATTAAATATAAGTGAGAGGATGTTCATCTTGTCAAACCCATTACGCAAGAGAAGACCTACGAAAATTGAAGAAAAAAATTTAAATTTTTGTGCTGTGACTTGATATTCAAACAATTAAGAAAATCATATAGGGATTGAACTGAATGCTTTGCTTATCGATGGTAGACAGAAAAGAAAACTACCGACGCTTCAGATGCTTTCATTGGTCGATATCAACCAAATTCTTTGTGAACGTCTCTTTACTCTCGTCGTGGATCAACATTTTCGTCACAAACTGCACACAGTTTTCCTTTAGATTCTATATGTAATTGTATTCAAAGAATATTTTTCTTGCGTAATATGGCTAAAACAATATAACATCGTTTAAAGGCCAAACAAAAAATAATCCATAAGAATTTTTTTGTTTTATTTTTCATTGTACTTTTCGCTCTTCATCCTTTCAAATCATCCATCAATTTTACAACCCAACAAAGGCGGGAAAACTCAAACATAGTACACAAATAACCGCGGGTGATATTAAACTTATTCAACATATTTTACGGATTTATGTTTACATAATATTTTCTAATACGTATTTACATTAGAGTGAATGAATGCCACTCTACTAAGTCAACAAAGACTAGCAACTAAATGATTAAATGTCACTTAGGTTGAATATTAAAAAGAATTTAAAAATATTCTAAACAGATTTTATGCTTCACGTAAAGTCGTATTAAGGAAATGAAAATCGGAAAGAATGGAAATGATTGAATTATATGTGTCACACACAAACCAAGCCCTTATGCATCGCTAAAGAACGAGAATATCTTAGGTTTTGTATCGCGGTTATAATATTCAGAAATAAGTATCGAAGTTTTCATAAAATATATATATATTCGTGATTAGCTTACGAAGAGATAGAAAAGCTACACTTGGTATTTACTTGATAATTACAGGGCAAGCTTTGAGAGAGGGCACAATCTGTTTACAAAATCTGAAACTATAACATCTAATCAAGAAATAAATTAAAATGAAAAGTCTGGCCTATCTTCAAAACCTGAAACTGCATGTTTTACCTTCTAGTTGGATGTTGATTTGAAAATTTCTGTTGCACCATTTTTCGATTTTTTCATCCTTTTCCAAGTGTTAGAATTCTTTCAGTGCCATAATTGGGCGTGATTTGCACGAAACCAAGTAAAAAAGTCAAAAAGTTTACACAACTTTGGGGAATGATAAAATGCGTGGACCTAATACCACGCGTTTACGAACTAGATACGTTGCAAAAAAATCCTGTGTAAAAATAAGCTGCGGAAATGCCCGGAAAAAGCAATCGTTTTCGTATCCTTTTCTGCCGAAACGAGATTATTAAATATAAAAATATTATATATAAAATGTTAAATATAATATAAATATTAAATATAAAAAATTTGTATAACGCCTGAAATTGAATAAAATCGTGTAAAAAGAAAAAATCGTTTAAAAAAATCTTGCTTGAAATTTTATTCAGTCGAAAGAACAAATACATGTACGTATACACATGTTTGATAGATATATGTGTTAAATAGGTATCTCAAGATTCGGTTTAGCCTACGAATGGCTCTCGTTTTTGTTATTTCTAGTAACATCTTAAAGGTAAGATTAAGATCAAGTAAACAATTACGAAGAGTGATAAATCTGTCAGGATAACAAATCATGATTTGAATAAATAAACATTTCATAGGATAACATGAAAAGGGAGAGAGTGTCAAAAGGAAACCATGCTAGATAGGAATTTAACTAATGTTTATAGCAGACACATCGACAGCTTTTTACTACTTCTCTTCAATCGGAATTTATTATAAAGCTGCGCGTGAATTACGATAAAATAAGACAAAAATTTGTGCACAGATTTATAAAAATATTCCAAAAAAATTCATGCTTATTGCGAGATATGATTTATAATATAAATTAAGTACATACGTAACATAAAAAAAGGTAAAATTTAACTGTTTTTTCTTACGACCCGTTCAATTTGCTGAGAGAGACCGCCTTGACATCTATGAGAAATCTCCTTCGGTAGAATACCAAATTTCATTGATATATTTGTCCACCATTTACGATTCCACGAATTTTGCATGAAATGAGGATCGGGACATTGATTACTGTTCCTTTTTTTGTTTGCGAAAATCAATCGTTTATATTCTTTATCGAAAATTAGTTTCCACTTCCAACTTCAATGAGACATTTTGTATTTTTTTTTAACACCACATTTTTTGAATCTATCTATGTTGCCTTCTATACTACTTATGGTGCACCTAATCCCATTCTCGGAAAAAACACTCCAGATTATTATACGTTTAAGCAAAGTCAGCCTTATGAAACTAAACAAGGCTATACCGAATCTTTTATATCCGTCCCCTCTATCTTAAAGAAAGGAAGAAAAACTACACATTAATGGGTGAGCGTGGTAGATTATTCACGTTTGGTGATGGATACAAAAATTCTGGTAGACGATAGGCCATCATGTAAATTAAGTTTTTGTACACGAACAACGGCTACATAGCAAAGCCATTGCGCAATAGCAATAGCTTCTGGTCATTCATGACTAGAAAAGCTACCGCATCGATTCCAATTGTTTTTAAAAACGTCTAAATAACGCCCGGCACGGTAAAGCTAGCGTGTTGGCTGAGACATTTGCTTTAAAGACTCATTTATCAGAATCAATCACTACCCTTTGATCAAAAAAGTAGTATGCTCGATGCCTATCTTACTCGTTCAAATATATAAAAGGGACAATCAGCCCTAGTCCTAAGGAAGTGTTCTGCCCCACTGGCAACCTCTTTGCACAATTTCTTCAGCAAGCGCTACCATGCGGAAATATTCAAAACTTACTGGGAGATTGCCAATGTCTAATACGCATTGAAAAAGGCCAATGCCATCAGCGCTCAATTGCAATCTGTACTGCAAAAGCACGGAAACCATGGTTAATTACTACCTTATAAGATGTGTAAAATTCAAAGATCTAATTACTGGTAAACAATACTAATAGTGCAACAGCTGTCAAATTTATACACGTGTCTTTTGAAGGTTAGGGTTAACTAGAAATTATATGGATTTAATACTATTCGCGCTATCTATGTGTCAGCGTTAAGTATCGGCATGACGTAGGGAAGCCCGCGGGAATTCTTTGTCAATCTTTCCTTCTATTGACACTGCAAATGCCCCTTTTTATGACTGAGGCAGCTAACGCATTAGAAGGAATTTCCTCTGCGATAGATTTTGTTAAATTTATTCTAGTGGTGTTTTACGAGTTTGCGATTTTCGTGAGGATACATTACCGCGACTGATCGTTCTTTAAAAGCCAAAATGCTTTTCCAAAACATATCGTGAAATGTTTATCAAAAAATTTCGAGAATTTTGTATTGAAGACAAAAATTCGTAGACTGTGCAGAAAGATTAATGGACGAACAGGCTTAAAACGATTCAAGAAATAATTATAAATCAATTCACATAGAGAAAGCCGAGCCTATCTCAAGCCTGTGGTTTATATTCGCAAAGACTTATTTCATGTACTCTGCAGCACAACGAAAATGAAGAGGATTTGAAGAGTCGATCAGCCGATTTTCAAACACTCATCTTAAGATGAACATAAATTTCTTACTTATTTCTAAACATCAAAAAAAAATTATTTATTACATAAGATTTTTGCATGCATTACAAGTACAGCAAATGCAAATGCAACGATTCGCAAGAAATAAAAGTCTGCACTTGAAGGCCTGATTGCAAAAAAAAAATGAGAATTTCATATACAGTCAAAGAAACTTACGCTCATTCGATTCATAATGTTGCAGCATGAAGTGGAAAATTGGTGCCAAATATACAAATTGACAGATTACAACAACAAACAGACAAAACCAATAACTATCAATTTAAACAATCATCGTTTCCTCATTTGTTCATTTCAATGCTGCAATGGTTCTTCCAACACCCCGCACACACAGGCAACCCCTTGCAGTTATTTTGTAAACGGAATCCGTCATTTACAACATTTTGCCTCTCTGACGTTGGCTTGACGAAGGCTATTATGTAAATATTTGTGGGCTTAACTCTAGGACTTTTTTCCTTTAAAATTTCTTCTATGCTCCTTACTCTATTCACATCTTTTTTTATTTCATTCATTCATTTTCTTATTTTAATAGTAGAAATTCAAAAAAATGATGATGTTGAAGAAAAGTATTTGTTAAATATATATTTCAGTTTATATACTACTTATCGAGTGGCGGTCTAACATATTAAACCGATCATTGTTCTCGACATTTTGCTTGTTTCGCAACACAAATAATATTTTGCTAAAGATGTCATGTCAAGCATTCAAGCAATTTGCTTCGTTTAGTATTCAATTCAACCTTCAGATGAAGATAATTTTTTCAAATGAAATTTTGGAAATTTAGTCAATCAGTTAAGTTTTTATATTGATGTATATAAGGAGAAAATGATCTCTTTAATCAAGATGCTCGACCAGACAGTTCTTTGCTTATTTGTATGATATATTCAGTGTATATTAAAGACTTCTTATCGTTCTTGGCATAGTTCTCTAACAAATAGACGGCGCAACACGGAATTCTTAGTAAAAGGAAATAATGAACAAGTGAAACTGATTGAACATAGTCAATCGGTACTCGCAACATTGAAGTACTGTTAGATTTTAGAATTTTTATATTTGCGAATTATTCTTAAGAGAATATGATTTTTGTTTCCTTCGTCTCTTTTTCTACTCCGATATGGGCTTAAAGCAACCTAAGCCCTATGATAAAAATTTCAAGCAATAATTTTTTTTCTGTTGTGGATATTAAAAGTTTGCTGTACCCATGGAACTTCCTAGCGAAAATCTCATTAAATGTTCCTTTATAGATAGTAAACTGTTTATGGACTGCTTGTATAGAGTACAGCTTTTCAAATAACCAGGTAAATGTTAGCCTTAAGCCCAGTATATAGTATTAGTGGCCAATTGGTGTATTTGAATCTTTCAAATCATTCTTTCGCAAACTTGGATGACAGCGAAATTTATTTTTTCACCATTTATACAGCATTTCACGAGGTCTTGTTGCAATTAAAGCTCACATGCATTCGATTCATCTATTTGGCCTCGCATCAATCTAAACGACATACAGCCACGAACAAAGGGGATATTAACTGCTTTTCAAGATTTAAGCTGCGAAAATAAACTATTAGTGGAAAGAGAAAAAAACAGGACATTAATCATAAAGAACATATAACGTGAATGACTCCACAGATCTTAGCTTAGTAATCGAAATGTCATTTATAAGCCAAGATCATGTCAAAAGCCCTGTCTGTTCATATAATCCAAAGTTGCTCATTTCACGAAATTGACCGTCTTTTTTTTTTGGGAATCGGTTCTCTTCAGTATAAGAAAATGGTGTACTGTAAATGAAAGTATTTTTAGATCCAAAGAAAGCAATATCTATAGAATTATTTCTTGATATAACAACTACATTATTATACTGTTCAGATGAGCAATACTATTTAATAGTGAAATGTCATTCCATTGACATGCGCATTAGTATAATTAAATGTTTATTTTTAACGCATTAGAGCATAAATATCATGAGACTTTTATGCATTCATTTAGCGACGTAAGAGCCTCACTGCAAATGTCAGTAACTGGTATAAATGATTAAATGAAATGATAAAAATAAATAATATATAAATATATATATATATATACATGTGTGTGTGCGTCCAATTGTTTGTTCAGAAAGATAAATAGCTAACGACAGCACATCGCATTAATTCCAATTATTTACACCTACATGTCAACCTGATTACTTGAGCTGATAAACTTGCATATGAAATAATAAGGGAAGGATATCGTAGAAGAAGTGACATTGGACAGAGAAATGTAAAGACAGAAAATTGTGTTCCAGAAAATCGAAAAACATCCTGTTTATCTCTAAGCAAACAAATCACGTAGAATTTTAATTTAGTGATCGATTGATGTCGTTGTTGTTCTTAAATAAAGTTTTACGATTTATATGCAAATTATTAAAGAAAATACATTAGACTCTAAGAGAAATACTAAAGAACTGTAGATAGCAAGAACCGACTTTTTGATAGCTACAACCAAGTACTAAGGAACTGACTATACACTCACATAACTCTGCTAAACATAACGACAAGTGTCTAGTTTTAGTATAAAGTTTGTTATAGAAATTGTTATTATAAAATATAGAAACAATTTCCTATCGGTCCCTTTTTGAAAATAGCAGGACATTTTAACGAAAGCTCTCTCTATAGATAGCTACACATTTTTGCCATCTTTTTGGTAGAATGGGAATTCCATGACGACAAAATATTTAGTTTTTCAATGCTGTTCTTGTTTTCCTTAATCAGAGAGTTAATCAGAGGGAGTAATGCGCAATGACTACAATGGAGAGAAGATTACAGAAAATTAAGCGTTGCTGACGTTTCTTGAACCAGTTCTGCTTTAGGGATCGAATAATGTTGAAAAATCAACATTTCGGGAAAAGGATTTCGTCCATTCAGACCAATTCAAAGTAGACTCCACCTAGCTTATCTAACACATGGGATTGAAGGTCGATGATATAAGCTTGCTTAGTTTAATGTTTATCATGCGTCATGATTTAGAAGCGTTATTCTCAGAATTTAGAGAGCAAAATTACGTTTTCTAGATTTTGGCGTTTTCTTTTAGTGCAGAATTCTATTTATTAAAAACTCTTCAAATCTGTATTATATACTCTGCAGAGCTTCAAGGGTAGCTAGAGAAAACAAAGTTTCACGAAAGCTAGCAGATAAAGAAACGTCGTCTCCTAGAAAACCGGTAAGGACAAACTTCTATGCTTAATATAAAGCACCAATCAATAAGTTCGTAAGATTTTTTGGTTTTTACCATTGTTGTGATTGACTCATCGCTTGGTGGATTTTCTTGGTATTGCATTCTACTACACACTGCTATGTACTACGATATACAGCACTAAAATTTTATATACTGCTATATAACGTTATATTAATTATTGGAACTTTAAATCAGTTGTAAAGTACATGACTAGAATTATAACGGATTGAGTAATACTTTGACTTCTTCATGTGAACTAGTATCTCTAGGGCATGAACGGTAAATGTTTGTGTAGTATCCTCGAAATACAACCCATTGAATGATTAAAAGCACAATTTTAAGTTTCAATGAAAAGTAAAGAAAATCAAAAATCTCGAGACAATAAAATCCTTTGATCCCTACACTTGCCATGCCGCCTATGTCCTGTGCTACTTTCTTTTAATGAACATTTGCGAGAAGCGTTTCTTTTGCCTCTTCAAGGAAAGGCTCTGCTAAAGCGTAGCAAGTGATGAAAAATGACCACAAGACGACTTAAAAATCGCTAGCGTCCACGCTAATGCTGACTATGCAAGTCTACGTGTAGGCTAGCATGATCTATTTTAACTTAGCAAAATTATCTGTAAGAAATAGAAGAGATAATAAAAAAAATACATAGAAGATTACAGGACAATTTTTCAAGGTAATAATCTACAATTTTGAAAAACTTATCTAGGAAACCTCAGACCTCAAAATAAATTGAAATGTACAAGTCTTCAAACGTGCCTAAATAACCGGCACAGTAAGTACATTTTCACACCAAAATATATAAAATGTAAAATAGTGATCCATTATAAATGGATGGATGTCGAATTACAATCCTGATTTGAGAATCAAGAATAACTTTATTGAGTTTCGAAATTCCTCCTTCATTTGAAGCATTTTGAGTATTTCAGCAATAAGTAACATGAGGTATAAATAAAAGCATCGTTGATTCATTCGGGAATTTCTGATAAACATACGATTATGCCCACTTTTTTTAGATCTTCAACGCAAACACGGTGACAATGTTAATATATACGCGTCTTCAGAGGTTCAGTGAAAGAAAAAAAACAAATTTTTGATTTCTTTACACAGGTAAGATAATAAAAAACGCAAATAGTAATGAATACTCAATGAATTGTAAAATCAACCGTTAATTACCATATCAAAAGTATCAAACAGCGGAATATCGTGTCTTAAGAATAATAAACAAAAAATAAATAGAAGCGTAACGTTAACCTCTCGTTATTTTTAAAAAGATTTTATATGCAATGAGCATAAGATTTTAATATGAAGTCCAATAACCAACGTTTTTTCTAAATTTCTTTCTTATTAAAGTTTATTAAATTTAAATTTTCGATAGTAAATAGAAATATGTTAAGGTTTATAAGGCTTATTTAATAACTTATTTGTCCTTCACATGCATGTTTAGGCTCGTGAAAGGCAATTCTAACATGAAATTTTTTCTCTTAATATAAACTAAAACTAAAGAAGAGATTGAACGAAGGCCATAAATTTATGATCTTCTGTTGTATATCTGTTATTGGAAAATAGTAATCTGCTAATTATTCCCTTTCAAGGAGCTGCAAGCTGACTCCAGAAGCTTCATGAAGCATAAATAATTTTGTTCTGGACAAAACTTTGGCTAGTTTGTTCTGCCCTTCACTTCTTTTTTTGTTGTGTTTTTGTCATTGTTTGTATTCCTGAAAAGAGCGAGCTGAAGCTTTTACTATATCGGTTTAGCTAAAAACTTGACGACTTCTGAAAAAAAGAAACGAATAATTTTCTTTGCATTCGTGGAAGTAAGAATTACTTCGGTTCGATTTCTAAAAATGACTTTACCGATACATGGTATTGGAAACAAACACAAATGTAGACGTCATGTAATAGTTTGGACATTTTTCAACACAGTGCAGTGGAAACATTAGTTGCGTCCGCATCGTAAAGTAATTCTTGACTGAAAATGTGAGTTTAAGGGCAAAATTCTCGATGCCTAATTCGAAAGATAATCCTTGAGAGCAATGAACTATATTTGCTTTACGATATTCGAAGCATGCTACAGACTAGGTGAACCATTCAAACGTACGATAAAGTCAAGTATTCTTGGGGGGCCATTTTTCACAATTTTTTCATGAGAAGCCTTATCTGTTGTCTATGTGGATCCAAAGAATATGCCTAATAGAAATCAGTTAATTTTTGTGTTAAAATATTATTATGAACTCATTTGCATCAGAAAATATTACATTTTAGACCTCCTTAGAGTATAAAGCTCTACTTTTCATAGAAACGATCATGTAGGAGTTGGTTCAAGAAATCGTCCCATCCAAAAGAAATTTTTCACATTTATTTTATATACCCAAATACTAGCGATTTTAGCGATCATGGACGAGAAATTAATAAAATAAAACTTTTTAAAATGGAACCGTATACAGGAAGCAGTTGCAAAATAGGTGCGATTGAATCAGTTTCAGCGTTTCCAGCATTCGTCCTTTGACTAAAACCCGTCCGTATATCGAATTTCTTTAAAATATCTTTAAAATTGTGATGTGTAGGTTGAAGAAAAGAGTATCTAGAGGAGTCTCAAACAGACAGGCAAAACCGATCAAGAAAGGTAAGTTTACCTTAAGCTTTTTTGAGTATTACATACATCCAGACAGACTCGGTATACCCTATACCACTTACTGTAAGGCGTAAAAATTTGTTCCGAAAACAATAATTTTGAAAATGTAAGGTAAATAAAAAAAACCGAAAGTTTAAAAAGAGATTACAGATAAGTATTATATTCTTGCTAAAATTTTCATGGGAATATCCATTTAAAAATATTTACTTTATGTCAGAGTTTCCTTCTTTGGGAATGGAATGAAAAGTATTATTAATTATTCCAATCGACTGAAACTGTAAGAAGCTAGTGAGTTTGCGGCAGTTATCGTTTCTTCGATCTATAAAACTTTTTTACTACATTAAGACTTATTATGGAATGACCACGCCCTTCCTAAGATAAAGCATGTTATTGCAAGAATCAACAATATTTCTTTTATATCAATATTATTTTTTTAATCGATATAGTACAAGATTCTGCTTTCTACCTGTAGCCTTTCTTAACCCACTACTTGTAGTTTAAGCAACGATCTCACAAAAACTTTTTTATTCTTACCAGGAATAGGCTTCGCATATCGGTTTGGAATATCAAAACATATGTACTACCATATACATTTTGTACAAATTTAAAAAGACTTAAAAGGTCCATAAAATTTGAATTTATTTTAACCCTAATGCTTTTCTAAATAAATTCTGATTTTTAACTGCGAAAATAAAAATGAAGCATTCGGCGCCATCATCCTGCCGCCAACGTTTAATCAGAAAACATTTATTTTTATTTACTTCAAGAGAATAAATTTCAGTAATTTTTTTTTTACCAACACCGCTACTTACATCATCAAAAAATTTCAAAACAGAGAACAAGTGAAAGAGTGCATAGTTCAGAATCTATAACGTCATTACATTTTTATGCAGAAAACGTGTTTTGTGACTTTTGAGACGAACCATAATTTTAAAGAGAATCAAAATTGTGGATAACTGGGTGAAGATGAAAATATCTTAAAATTTCAAATGTTGTAGTGGAAGAATAAATTTGATTAAAAACTAAAGAGAACAGGAGAGTTTAAAAAAAAAATGTCGGATAGTTTTCAATATTTAATCCAAATTCTCCGAAATCGTTTTGCTTAGGTTTCCTTTGATACATTTGTGCGGATACGGACTTTATATAATCTGCACCATTTGCGATACAGGTTATATTAAGTTTTTGCGAATGTATATAACATCTAAAAGAATTTACGATGGATCTACACCTTTTGTTATATTGATTGATTCAGAATTATTATCTGAATTGATTTAATCTTGTCTGCTTGTCTGATTTTTCCATTTTTATAAAACACGCGTGGAAATTCTTATTATGCAAAAAACCAGAGAAAGCAAAGATGACATTTATGTTGCACAGTGGGCATATTGTTTAACTGATTTGGTTCATTTTCAGTACCGGCCTGCGTGCCGGAACTTCAAATATGCTTGTCAAATTTGAATTCCATATCTTCAATTTTGTGGTCAGTACAATAATATAAATAAGTGAGCAGACATCTGGACGGACCGACACGCCGCGTGGCCAAAGAAATGTGCGCCCTAGCATTGTCTTGGTGGAAAATGACACCTTTACGATTGACCAAGTCTGGTCGCTGTTCCTTGACCGCTGCATTCAATTTGTCCAATTGCCGACAGTACACCTCCGAATTCATGGTTTGATTCCTTAAAAGCAACTCAAAATACACCGGACCTTTCCAACCCCATCAAAGTGACAACAAAATTTTCTTTTGTTGGATATGTACTTTTGAAGTGGTTCACGATGACTCATTAGGCATGCACGACGATCGTCTTCGATTAACATTGTTGTACACGATCCACTTCTCGTCTCCGGTGATGATTCGTAGTGAAAACAGATCGAATTCATTGCGTTTCAGCAATAATTCGCAAACGCTAATGCGCTTTGTTAGATGAATTTCTTTCAAATCGTGCGGAATCCAGCTTCTTAAAGAGACCGACACGTTTGAAATGCTTCTCAATGGCTGTATGTGAAACATTTAACTTCTCTGCACTCTCCCGTGTAGTTATATGACGATCCCCTTCGATGATCGACCTGAACGTTGGTCATCTTTAAGAGAAAAATCTCCAGAACAGAATTTTTCGAACGAATTTCGGCATTGCCTTTCTTTAATGGCTTCATTACCAAACACAGCATGTAACTTTTTGGCGCCTTCTTTCCCTTACGAAAATAATAAAGCAAAATATGGCGGAAATGTTCGCGTTTGGACTCCGTATTAATGTTGAGGTAAAAAAAAAACTTTAAGAAAATATCTACGCAATGGACTTGTAAAACTAAATAAGGATGTATATATATATAAGAAGAAGAAGATCATAACATTTACGAATATCATAAAAATGGGAGTGAGAGACATGTGTAAATGAAAACGGCAGTTACTTAGTTGCCAACCTATTACATATATAAACAGTAGAAAACAAGCTTCTTACTTGGGTTAGTCTCGGGATAGAACACCTTCACACATACATCTACAAACATATTAATTTTTTTGATTAAAGAGAATTATATAATGCAGGAAGGACGGATGTGTAATTTATAGTTTGCTTTTGGTTTACTTTACAGTGACAAAGATGATAGTAATGATAAGTATGCAAAATAGAAAAAAAAACAAACATTTTAATTATGTCGCTATTTTATGGATTCGGAATTTTCATAAATGACAACAACAAATTATCATCAAAATGTTTGCGGTTAAGTAAAGAGCAAGTTTTTCCTTAAAAGAAACCTCTCAAAAGCTTATTATAATGAACGCATGAATCAATGATACGTTTGTTTTCAACAATTTACATACATACGTACATATGAGCATTCATATAAGCTTCTCATTCATATGGGCGTACACATCTACAAGGACTTTTAACGATACGACAAGTTGTTCCTCTTATGGGTATATGAACTTTCTTGCTTTTTATATTTTCTTATTTAAAACTTGTCAATATAATAATTTTCTCATACCGTTGGTGGCAGCTGCAAATACATGCATGAATTCCTATTAAAAACATGTTTATATAGTAACAGTGAGCACAACTTATTAATCAACCAGATTTTGTCACATTCAGTTTTCATATTGCTCGAGTCCTAAAACTTTGCATGTTGAAAGCATTCACGATCCAACTTGGATCTTTCAGCCACATAGCACTACAATTAAAGTTCACTAACATCCATTTATGAGGATTGAAATTAAAAAAAGATTCGTTCATCAAAGCATAAAAGATTAAATTTTATTTTTTCGTTTAAATACATCCATTTATGAAATATCAAATATTCGTATCCTTAACCTCTAGCCAGAAAGCAAAAATATTTATATAAAAGTTATTTACAAGACTTGGGAATACGAAAAAAGGCTGCAAACAAACTTAATTCTTCTCTGATGTGATCTTTCTTTTTTCTCTGAATTTTTTAAAAATTCCAATAAATTTGCCCGAGCTACCCAGTTATTCTCTTCACAAGGTCGGGCACTTTATTGACAATTTGCAAAACTTCACCGGTGATTTCACCTTGACCTCCGGATACCATACTAATCTTTTTGGCTTGCGATTAAGGAGCCGCTACTTGCCGATAGTAGTAGATATCACGCCTGCTATGGTTTTAGATGCGGTTCCTCAACTTGAAGTAGTAGCAGTTGCTGTTACTGTGGTCGCGTTACTCACAGTCATTTTGACTTTATTCGCTTCCTCGGGCCACTTGAGTCCAGTCATTTTGACTTTATTCGCTTCATCGGGAAACTTGAGTCCAGTCGTTTCGACTTTATTCGGCAGCCACCTGTTCAGAAGAACGTAAAGAAAGAAATTATTTTAATACATACATTTTATATTATTTTATCTTTGGTAGAGTACCTAATAACATTTCCACTATAGCGGCTTCACGGTATTCACTCCAAGCTTCAGCTTTAGCAGCCATTTGCTCCGCTTCAGCTTTAGCTTTTCCTGCAATAGCGCATGCTTCAACTTATCCATGTATTGTTTTCTGAATTATTAAGAAAAAAGCGTTTCATTAGTTCTTGAGTCTCTTTAAAACCAATTAAAGCTTACAGATTCAGCTTTAGTTTCAGCTTCCATAATAATTTTTATTTTATTAGCTTCGGCTAATTTTTCTAATATAAATTTTTCTGCTTCAGTCGAACGTCTAATGGATTGATTCCAATTCCTTTTCACGTCTTTGTATCTTCTGTTATTGCACAGCTATTTCTTGCGTACGCTCAACAACCTTCACCTGCGTTGTTCTTCTGCTATAACTTCTTTAATTTGAGCTTAGCTACGTGCTTCTGCTTCTCCTACACGTGCATCGCGCTTAACTTCGGCAGTTCTAGCCATACCCAATGCCTTCAAATAACCCTAAGCAATGGCCATATAAAATATTAATAGAAATTTATGAAATTACGAAACCGTTACAGTATGAAACAGTAGTATAAGCAAGAAAACTGTGCCTTAGCCTCTCGCTGTGTAAAGAATCAACAATTTTTGCCAAAAAAATAAAACAGGAACAACAAGAAAACAACGATACAAACAAAATATGTATAATCATAAAAAAATTGAAAAGTATTAAATGAAAGTCAAGAAAAATAAATCAGAGGCAAATTAAAAACAAAAAAGGATGCTACCCCACCGCAAAATAAGAGGACTGAATGGCACAATGTAGTGAATGAATGGCAAAATGAGAGGACTGAATGGCAAAATGTGAGGACTGAATGGCTCAATGTAGTGAATGAATGACAAAATGAGAAGACTGAATGGCAAAATGAGAGGACTGGCACAATGTAGTGAATGAATGGCAAAATGAGAGGACTGAATGGCACAATGTAGTGAATGAATGGCAAAATGTGAGACTGAATGGCACAATGTAGTGAAAGAATGGCAAAATGAGAGGATTGAATGGCAAAATGAGACGACTGAATGGCACAATGTAGTGAAAGAATGGCAAAATGTAGTGAATGAATGGCACAATGTAGTGCATGAAGGGCACAAGGTAGTGAATAAAGTCAAAATATGACTGAATGGCCCAAGGAAATGACTGAATGGCAAAATGATGTATTAACCAAAATTCAGGGTATTTATATATTTTTTTCATTCCATGGAAAAGCGGACTTTGTTGATATTGTTTCTAAAAACTTGATATTTCTTACATATTATCGTAAGTAAGCGCCAGGAGTGAGAAGCGTGATTTCTAGATGTCGATGAAAATGAATATTTGTTGTTCTTCACGACAATTGACCCTGTGGACTATAAGGGGCTAGTTACACTAAAAGTTCTCTCTACAGACTCTGAAAATCTTGTTTTTCATAAAGACAAATATTGTATTAAGTAGTAAATATATTCGGGAGAAGCATTTTAAAGGATGTAGGTACACTTCTCCGTTATTCCTGAAATATATTTAGACATTAATTTACTTAAAGTTCATGCTCTTATATAAAATAAAGCTAAAATTGCGATAATGAAAATAAAAATATCTCTTTGACCAGAAAGAGATCGTTAGTTATAATGGTACGATAAGTTTAAAGGCTCCAAAAAGTACAACGAATTTACTGACTAAATATAAAAAAAAAGAGCGCTAAACGATAACTAAAGGGCTTTTTGCTTAATATTACTGGATAGCCAGGTACTGATTTTTTGTTTGCTGCCTTACAGAAAAAAGATCTTAAATTTTCCCACACGCTTACCTAACGTCTTTGTTCTTTATTTCTGTATTGCTTTTATAGAAAATATAAATAGAGCAATTTTAACTGACATCAAAAAAAAGAGTGGGAATTTCATACACACCTACGTTACATAATGGATAACCTTTGACATGCTTTAAAAAAAGAATCGTAGCAATCTAAATATTAGTTTCGAGGAAAAATTGTCCCATTTTTAAAATAAAACTTCGGAAAGTATTCGAATTAATAAGAAAAAGGCGAGCATATTGCTTCGTTAATTATGGGTGTATCTTGGGGCTTCTAGATAATCGGGACTACTTGTAACAAATTTTGAATGGGTATTTCCTCTAGGTTGTAAATCAACAATATTCTGGTGTTTAACCTATTAATTAAGGGTGAAAATAGATTAGTATTGTCTTTTCCCGCTGCAGATGCAGCCAGAGATTAATATTCATCCCATCATCGCTAATTTTCTAAATCGATTTATTTGTTTTCGTCCTTCGGGGCGTTTTTTTTTTAAACTCTGACCGCAAATGTACTATTGCTAGCAAGCAAGAATCGTCCTCGGGTTTGATAAACTAGATTTAAGGGCCAGTTTTTAAGTACTCATGAAATGCGACCGTGCGTATTAATACAGAGTGATTAAAAGTTTTTTTGAAACATTATACCGTCCATTTTGTTTTTCAGGTTTCCGCCAAAACTGACATTTATATTCAATATTGTCCAGCAAATCACCGCGAAAAGATATACTTATAAAAATATTTTAAATTTCCTACAAACATATCGCGTTATCTGCAATTAATTAATTGATCCATAGAGCTTACTATTTGTAATGTAGTCGAAAAATTCGAATCAAATGGTTGTGTTTGTGATGTTAAGAATCCCAATTGTCAAAAATTTAAACGTACTGCTGTGATGCTGTGAATCAAGATGTGAATGAAAAAGCCATTGCAGTTACAGTCTAATGGACAAAGCATGAATTAGATGATTTGGGCATGGACGATATGTAATTTCAATTTCAAAATAGTGCAATACATCATACTTCTCTCGGCACGATCAATTTACTGAAAGAAAAGTTCAATTACCAAAATGCCGATATGAAGTGACAATATAATTTCATTGGACTTTTTTCTTTGGGATTATATTGAGTCAAGGGAATATTCCAATAAAACCCAAGCACTTGATGAGCTTAAAACATAACATTGTTCATGTTATTTATGAAATAAGTACTCATCTATATGGAAAAGTTGGATTCAGAGTCGAATTTTTACAAAAATCTAAAGGCGATCCGTTATATGAAATCATTTTTAAATGAAAAAATGATAGGAATCAATAAATAAAATAAAGAAAAATCATGTTGACAGTATTTTAGAGTTAGTTTTTATTTCAAATTAAAAAAAGAAATTGCTAAAGCAGATCTGATTTAACTTTTAGATGTTCTATAATTTCGAATGTGACCTCAAATTAATTGCGAACGATTAGATACGTGAATATTAAATTAATCTTTCATATGACATCTCTTTTGTTTATCATAACACACGTTTTAGGTATAACTCAGGAACTGATCGGACATCGAGATAGAGTATAGTGATGCAAGTAAGAAAACGCAACGAAACAATTCACAGTTAAGTATTAAAGTCCTCAATAAGTCGACACATGTAACAGGTGGGCTGAAAAGGTCGTAGGCTGACACATAGATGGCGCAACTAGTATTAAATCCATATGATTTTTAGTTAGCCCTAACCTTCGAAAGACAAGTGCATAAATTTGACAGCTGTTGCACTATTAGTATGTGAGGTATAGCATTTTTAGTGAAGCAACGCTTTGGAGTCGGTTCATCACGTGCAGTCCACTCAGCTGACTGTCGATTGGAGTCCGCTGTGAAGTGATGAAGCTATGTTTCATGGATTTATGGATTTAATACTAGCCTACGAACTTTTCAGCCCACTTGTTATTAAGTTCAAGAAAGTGTTGGTATCAGTTAATACCGAGTTAATTATCTTTTGTTAAATTGAAAAGCAATTGGAAGAGTAACCATAACCATCGGTTCAAAGTGTCAAATTTATAATGAATACATACATCCTTCTGGATATTACAAACAGAATAAAGTGCAATAGCTCACTAACATGCCCACAATTACAGAAAAACTTTTTTGAAAACGTGAGTATTCAATATTCGACTTAAACTTGATTACTTTTTTCTTACTTGTGAATCCTATTCTGAATATAAATTATATGGTATTTGTTGATTAAAAGAAAAAAAAGAGTTTGTTTCTTCTCTATTCGCTTTCAACTCTTATTATGTGTAAATGTGTGTAAATGTTCGCAGTATTTACAAAGTGTTATATTTAAAGTGACTTAAATAAAACTTAATCTAGAAGTGAGAATGTAATCAAACATTCAATTTCATGGCAATTTATTCAATCATTGCCCGATAATGAAGTGTTTTTTCCTTTATTTGATGATATACCACAGATGTGATATCAAATTTTCTTTACAACTGTTGCTGACTGTACTGTAGGATTACTGTACTGCCTGTTGGAAATCAATAGAAATGGTGTCAATTTTTGTATATTACATGAGATGTATAACAAAGAAAACATATGTAAATGCTTTGTTTTGTTTTTATTTATTTGCGAAATTCTTCGTATCGCTTTTATTTGTTTATTTGTTGATTTTGAAATTTGCAGTAAAAGAAATTATATGCGGCCTCTTTAGACTTAGATATACTACTACTAGTTTGTTCATTCCTTTCACACTCGAAAGTGGCTATAAAAAGTGAGCGTTTGTGTTACTAGTGTCCCTCGATAGTTAATCTAGAAAGTCGCCAGTACTCGTTAAACTTAATTAGGCATCAAATAACCAAAAGTTTTAAATCATTTTCAACATTCATTTTATATGCTTCTGCTATGCGGCCCGTAATAGCATCTTTTTTATGCGTTGGTTGGAGTTATACATTTATAAGGGATGTGATAAAATGTCTTTCTTGTTACTTCATATGTAGAAGCATTTCAGTATTTTCTAAAGAACAAGCCATCTTCACAGCTAATAATTCTTAATTTTCGTGCCATAGCTTTATTAATAATTATTATGTTTTATTTTATAAATACGCGCACTATTGAAAAATAAAAAAAAAAGCTTTAAAAAAATTGACGAAAGCAAAATGTAAACATACCTAAATCACTCATTGTATTCAAAAAAACACAGAACAAAAAAATTATTGTTGTGTCTATGTTGCGCATAAGTTAGAAATGTCTTTTAGAGTTTTACACGGGTACATACTTTGAAAATTTAACTCTACGATACACTGAGAACAGCATTATTATTCAGCGAATGATATTCAGCGTCTCTATAGCTACGCAACACTCTCCATAGTAGGGGCGGAACGCGAGATTCCAGAATAAACATTCACTGGGTATAGTCCAGAATTTTGGTCTGGTTAAAGAGTGTTCCTAGCTTGGATTCCACAATCATCACGATAATCCCCGAAGGGTCGTATCCACCGGTCAGGCAAATAGCAATCCCTAAGCAGTATATGAAACGAGCTATACTTATAAATTGCAATCTCTCCCCTTGGATTTGTTTAGACATTTGGAGATGCTACACCTTCCGAAAAGTTCTCACTACTATCTTATCGCTTGTGTTATTCTTACCTAGAAAATCTTCAATATAACCTCAACGCCTGCCAAGGTCTCCTATTCAATACTGTTTCGATTGATAATATAATTCTCAAAGTTGTGGTATACGTATGATTTTTTGCGCTAAAGAATCTAAAGAATTCCAATTTTCGTAAAAAGAAAATGGCCATTCCCAAAAATTTTTCCTCCAACAATCCTCGAGAACATGTCACCTTAACATTTATAGCTGAGATCGCGTAGAGGTAAGAGTTTCTGCCCATTTATGTCCGCCTATCAACGGGCGTGTACACTCTCGTCACCGGGCATCGACAGTAAAACGTTTTTGGCCTTTAAGTCATGTCACCTTAACGTTTACAGCTGAGATCACGTAGAGGTAAGACTTTGGGTATATTTATGTCCGCGTATCAAAGAGCGTGTATAAGGTACACGCATTCCAATCAAATATCATTAAAGTCATATTAAAATTTAGAATGAGGTCTTTCGTCTGAGATTTTTTATACCTAATTTAGTATTTCACATACATTTGGTGGCTAGTTTTAGTGATTAGGGCCATAGTTTTTAATATCTCTTAGGACACACCAATGTGCCGCTTCAAAAGAAATCTTTTGTAATGCAGTCTACATACAATATGTATAATATATTCATAACGACTGGGTTTTCGTTATTTGAATATAACAAGAATCTTAATCCCTGTTTTTTTTAAATTTATTTGATTACTTCTTTAGTGATGTTTGATAAGTACTAAAATTTCTCTTATTTTCCGTTCAAATATTTGCACACATTCAGGCGTTTGCCCTTTTAACAAAACCCACAAATTTGAAAATTTGGACGTACTCAACGACTGTCTTCGGTACAGTAATTTTATCTGCACACTAAGTTTTAATTGTTTGTTAAAAAGTTAATATATTTACTGGCTACTAGCTACATGGACTTTAAGTATTAAATGAAACACCCGGTATACGCTCGCCCTGTCTCTCTTGACTTCTCTTGATTTAATTTTTTATATTATGCACCTGAAGCAATTCAAGTGAACAGCGATTTGAAAAACTGCAAAAATTCCGATAAACTCATGAAATACTTTTGCAAAAACTGCGAAATATTGTTGTTGTTACCTTCTTCGAAATCAATTAAAATATATTTATCAGTTCATTTTGTAATACCACTTTTGTACCAGTCACCGAAGAATAGTGCTTGTAATGTGTTTGTAACATCTATAGAGAATCTTCACATAACCTAAAAAGTATATATACTCTTGATGAGCATCATATTTTGAGTCAACTTAAGCATATCCGTCTGCCGGTCTATTTAAAATTTTAGTAAAAAGTTTGGAAATTTCAGCATGCAGGTTGCTATCGAAATTGGGTCAATTCGGTCAAAAGAGACGCCTTCAATACAGCGGTAACCAAGACAATCTCTGTTTTCAAAGTGAAAAAAAATGAGTTTTTTTTATGGATTATTTATAAGTTAAGCTGTAATGTAACCATGAAAATTCATGAGAAATTGTTGTTTGTACTACAAAGGAAAACTTCACGCCTATTCAAAGTTTTAGAGTATCGAAACTCCTTTTTTTTATCAAAATACATTCAGAAGGAAGCTTCGGAAACACATCTCTGAAGTAACTTTTCCCCTTCGCATGTAAACCTAGACACTAATCGATATCGTTGCAATAAAATCTTGAAGACGAATTTTTATATCTCTCTAATAAATATCGACAAAGCAGACATTTCTCATTAGTTCTCGACATTTATACACGTTATGCTAATTTATTTATTGACGCATATATAGTTAACATGTAAATTGCAGATAAAACACCTGAAATCTTTTTTTAACGCTGAAATTTTGAGAAAAACTGCTCTTCGTCATTCATTGATACTGAGTTGTTATTATTTGGTTCACTTTTTGTTAAACATCATCGTCGACAAAAATACGATTTTCATTTGTAGCCATGGGTTCTTTTGTTGACTTTACGAATCAAAGTTTTGAACATATTAGTTTGGCGAAAAAAAAATCCATTATTTTTTCGGTAGATGGGTACACTGGTAGATTTCTCGTAAAGTATCGATCAAACAATTTCAGATTTATGCTCGTTGGAAAGGTGACTTTTCGCAGTAAAAAAAATTCTTTTGTTGTTTTTTGTTTGGTGCATTCAGTTGTGAGTTACAGCGTGTTAAAAATGGAAGTGAACAAAGAGAAAATTCGGTACATTTTACAGTTTTTCTTTGACAAAGGCGAAAATGCAAGCCAGGCGGCTACAATTGTGAATGGTGTTTATGGTTCCGATACTGTAACAGCCAATTATGTGCAATTTTGGGTTCGTAGATTCCGTTCAGGAATTTTTGATGTTAAAGATGCACCTCGCACAGGTAGGCCGGTCGTCGAAAATGTCGATAAAATCGGAGAAATGATCGAAGTTGACCGGCATGTTAGCAGTCGTAACATTGCCCAGGAGCTAAAAATCGACCATAAAACAGTTTTAAACCATTTACACAAAGCTGGATTCAAAAAGAAGCTCGATGTTTGGGTGCCACACCAATTAACAGAAAAAAACCTGATGGATCGAATTTCCATCTGCGAAGCCTTGGCCAAACGGAATGAGATAGACCCATTTCTTAAACGGATGGTGACTGGAGATGAGAAATGGATCTCATACGATAACCCTGTGCGAAAACGATCGTGGTCAAAGAGCGGTGAAGCACCTCAAACGGTGGTCAAACCAGGACTAACGGCCAGGAAGGTTTTGCTATGCATTTGGTGGGACTGGAAGGGGATTATTTATTATGAGTTGCTTCCATATGGCCAAACGCTAAATTCTGATCTCTACTGTCAACAACTGGACCGTTTGAAGATAGCGATTGACCAGAAACGGCCAGAATTGGCCAACAGGAGAGGTGTCGTGTTCCACCAGGACAACGCTAGGCCACACACATCTACAGTGACTCGCCGAAAACTTCGGGAGCTTGGTTGGGAAGTTTTAATGCATCCGCCATACAGTCCGGACTTGGCACCAAGCGATTATCATCTTTTTCTTGCATTGCAAAATTTCTTTAATGATAAAAAATTGGAATCTAGGGCGGATTGTGAAAATCGACTACTAGAGTTTTTTGCAAATAGAGACCAGGACTTCTATGAGAGAGGCATTTTGAAGTTACCTTTAAAATGGCAACAAATCATACAACAAAACGGTGCATATTTGACCCAAATCGGACAATCCGAAGCATGTTAAATAAAGTCCTGAAGTTCATATAAAAATAATGAATTTCTTTTTCGCCAAACTAATATTTCTTTATTCAATACCCGTATATGTAAAATTATTATTCAATACCCGTGTATGTAAAATTATTAAAAATTATTAAACTCAATAATTGAAATAGCGGTAAATAAAATTTTCTAAGAAAAGTTGTAAGTTTAACAGAAAAAAAAACAAAAACTTAACTGAAATCAAAAAAATTAAAAACGAATGTTCCTTCTCGAAAGTAAAATCTAGAATTGAAAAAATGTTCTCGAAAATAAGAAAACATTTTCATGGCAAACTTCGATTTCTGATTGCGCAAAATAGAATATGCATAAAGTGAGATTTAATAAAGAAGGGACGCAGTGTAACTGGACCACATTGCACGCAACTGAATAAGAAAACTGTAATAAGGACGAATGTTAGATTAGATATATATATATAGATCATACATATACAAAGTGTCTAGGTATACGTATACATGTAAACGGCAATCAGATAAAAATGACCTGCATGTGCCTTGCAAAATATCTGGTGCGCGCTCTTTACCGTTACATCCAAATTTGGTTTTCGTCAATTTTCTTTGAAAATGTTAGTAAGTTTGCGATATAATATTGGAAATTGGTTTAGTCCAAATCGGGGATTAAATCCAAAAATAAATTTCAGTCTCTCGATTGTTATAATTTTTTTTGAAAACTAAATAGTAAACAATAATAGCAATAGCAAACAGGAAAAAAGCAGAGTTAAGTAATAAGTAGTAAGCAGCACTAGTAATAGTAATTAGTAGATAACAATAGCATTAACAAGTAGGAAGCAAAAATAGCAGCAGTGGGTTATAAACAACACTTGGAGCAAGAGTAGCAATAAAAAGAGTAGCAACAGAAGTCAGGAAGTGACAGAAGCATTAAATAATAGCAACAGCAGATACGAAGTAATAAATAAATAAAATAATAGGAAGCAAAAATAGCAGCAGTGGGTTATAAACAACACTTGGAACTGAGAGTAGCAATAAAAAGAGTAGCAACAGAAGTCAGGAAGTGACAGAAGCATTAAATAATAGCAACAGCAGATACGAAGTAACAATTGTAAATAAACTATAGCAAAAGCAGTAGTACGTAGTAAGTAGCAGTAATAGTAGCAAACAGTAATAATAGTAAAATATGACGAAACTCTAGAAACGTTAAAATAAATGTTTCATTGTTTGAGTTGAAAACTTAAAGGATGATTCCTAATATATATATATATAATGCACTAACGTGCTTCCCTATTAACGACCAACAATATTCATATAAATATTTAAATACATTGTGTTATGCAATTTAAATAAATCTTAACAACAGTTATTGCAACAATAACAAAAGAAAGAGAAAAATTATTTGTCGTAAGAGTTTTGCATAAAAAATAACAACAAAAGCGTTCTTAGTTTTATTTGTTGTCGGTATGTTCTGCTTTAAGCATAAGCACTCGTGTCACCAAACATTTAATAACAGTATTTTCTGTTTAATTTCTCTTCATTTTATTACCATACAACCGCACATATAGTCAACACACATATTCTCAACCAGCTCAGATCCAGAACTTTAAAAAAAAAATGTTCGATAACGGATCGAAATGTAAAATGACGCCGCTTGGGCGGCAATGAATTTTCATTAAGTGAGGAAAACGAAGACAGTACACAAACACCCCAACATCGATTTAACACTTTTTCTTTCATTCTTATTTTGTAGTTATTCACATGACATTTAACCCTGTGATCAAATAGTCAATTTAAGCAGTTTAAAGACATCAATGAATCATGAAAGATATATAAATATAATGTTGTTTGAAAAAAAAAAATAAAAAATTCTTTTGATGTTGGAGTCTACGTGTAAGTTTTTTTGGTTTGTCTTTCGACCGGTTTCCATAATTAACTATTAGCTTTTCATACAAGAGAGTAGTTGTTTTTTGAAATCTAATCAGGAAACAGGAAGTTGTAGTCCTTGAAATATATTGGACATCGTTATAGATTAATTGAATTTGAAATTTAATTAAATTTAAATTTGTTTATGTAAACAAAATTTCAAATGTTCGATTAAGAACAGGTAGGTTAAATAGCCCAATTATTGTGAACCCAACGGGCTGGCTGTTGAACTAGCATAACAAAATGTAACCATTCGACAGTTCGTGTGTTCGTTATTAAATAACTCCAAAACGCAGAAATCGATTTTTCGATTTTTAGATTCCAGAAAATGTTGGAAAAATGCGTAATCTAATCAGATATGGACTCATAACATAAATATTTAGTATAAAGAAATACAATTTTTAAAATGTTGTCATTAATTACTAACAAACTTAAGACAGCGGACGATGTTTGTTAGAGTCAATAAGAGCTTCAAAATGAAAGTATCCGATCAAAGGTTTTTCTTCATGTTCTTTGTTACCCGATGAATTCCATATTAGCTGGTTATTTTTTTTTTTTCTAAATCTTAGGTTATGTTCATTATTTTCAACACTATTGTCGGTTTGTAATTCCTTTATCAATGAAAACAAACTGAAACGATCAACATTGTTCCGCTATTCAGTCTAAACTCGAGATTAAATTTTTTTATTTTAAGCACAATTACCGATTTGTGACCCCTATTTCAATAGACAAACAGACTGAAACAGTTAATATTGCTCCGCTATTCAGATCTTGCAAGAGCTTCAATTCGTACTTATTCATCTCTAATACATGCGACATACCTTCTGCGATGATTATAAAAATAGAGGTTCATTGATTTTAGACTTCCTAAGAAGCCGAATATTACGTCAAAGAAGTGTTAACACTACACCGAAGGTAGCTACTAGCGAAGAGGAAGTAAGGAAGTAAGATAATTATATATTCGGCTTTAATACGCACCATGTATATTGATCTTTAAAAAAAGATCAAGGAGGTAAATTTCTGTACTCTATAATATTGAGTACACGTTGTAAATTTCTTCTTTCGACAGATTTGATCAATATTCAATACCAATGTTTCAATCCAATGTTTCTGGCAAATTTGAAGCTGATATCTTTACGGGCAAGAGAACGTTTATTACAAACGTACAGACAGATAGACAAATGGACATGTTCGACTGCAAAGTAAATGCCAATCAAGAATATTTATATACTTTATAGAGCCTCCGGAACTTCTCTCGGGGTGTTGCAAACAAATTAACAAAATTAATATACCTCCACCCTGCCCTTATCAAATCTTAGAAATAGTGTTATTTCCTGGATTAATGGATCGGCTCTGAACCAATGATATACTTCGCTAATGCAAACGCGACTAGCTTTGAACAGCGTTCACTTACTATTCTGTTTGTAGCGATCCAATACCCATTTCCATGCGAAATTTTATACTGTGTAGCGAAGTAGGAGGTGACGAAGAAAAATTCCTATAATTAAACTATTTTATGAGTGGTTTGATAAGAATTTCGATCTATTGAAAGCTCAATACTTTTTAGACTATCTTAACATCTTACATGCAAAGATGTGCCTAAATTTTAAATTTAGATATGTTCTCTTCTCTGCCCGCTCTCTAATTGCCTTCTTATCTTCTTATTTGTCATCTTCAGCCTATTCTCGAACTCCATTCATTTTCCGTTCTCATCACTTTTATGAAATAAAATCATGCCTTTTATGCCATTTCGAAAGCATTGCACTGCATTTTCCGCTCGCAACGTCAGCACTTTGTTGCTACGCATATAAAACAAACAATTGTCTAAAACAAGAAAAGGACACTTTTTTCAATTTTTCATGAACAACCTATTAAATAAACCTAAATTGCGAAATGCAACCCTGTTTAAAAATTCAATTGAGTATAAATTCATTGTGTTTAGATACGAGTATAAGTGCATTTGTTCGTGGATATACACCCTAACATGAATATCAAGAATATCAAAATTAGCCTTAAATAACTGTAATTGTCAAATCAAAATAATGACTCGTTGACAATAGAAACGGAAAATAAAAAAACGAAAAAAGGAATTTCACAAATGTCACGTAGCACTTATAACGGCGTACTACCAAATGCAAGAGAACAAGGTATTAAAAGAGATGCCACAAGCGAAACCGCTAATTGAAGGATTTGTCATCAAATGCTACTACTGCAATAAGCGGTGCACTTGCATGTTGCATGAATGCAAGGAATAATGATTACATATAACATATTTAAAGTAACATTGCAATCAAATTGTTTAAGACAACAAAAGTGAAATGTTTGGATTTGTGAGAACATGTAACAGTTATGGAATAGTGGTGGATAAGTTTACAAAAAAGTTTAGATATGTGCAATACTAACAGAAATTCACGTGGAAAGGCTAATTGGATGGAGTAGACATAGACACATAAAGAAAAAACAAAGAGCACATCTCTGGATGAATTTTTCTTTGACATCCTCTCGATAAAATCGTGACAGCACTTAACTCGTTTTTCTTTCTATTTTTCCAGTAAATAGCAACAATGCGAACATTTTTAAATTTTTCTTGACATTTATACACGCTATGCTAATTTATTTATTGACGCACATATACATAACATATAATAAATAATTTTTTTTTTATTAAATTTTAATAATAACAAATTTTATCTGTAAGAAACCAAAAATCTTTTCTTTTTTTTTCAAAGTTGAAATTTTTACAAAACTACACATCATCATCCTTCGTTACTGAGCTGTTCTTATTTGGTTCACCTTCTTTTAATACATCATCGTCGATAAAAATAGAATTTTCAGTTGTAATCATGGGTTTTATACTTCCAGGTGTTCTTTTGTTGAGTTTACGAATGAAAGGTTGACTATATTTGAGCTGTTCTCTTTTCTTGGCGGGCGGCACAGGTCGACCCAAAAATCGTAATTTTTTATTATTACTCCGTAAACGTTTACGTGTCCGTTCGAACTCATCGCCTGATAGGGACTCTTCGCTAACACATCTAGTGCGTGATTTATTTGGGTCTAGTTGAGAAAAACTGCGTTTCCGATAAGTAACGCTATGCTGCTGCGTAGAAGAAGTCGAAACAAAAAGAGGCGGCTCAGGAGCAAATCGATTGACAAGACCACCATCAGTCAGTTTTCTCACAGACTCTTGAACGAGTATTTCCAAATTACTTGCAGGCACTAAATTTTTTATTTGACATTTGATTTGGGTGAGTATCTTATCCTGACTTACTCCGCTTTGAGTGGAGTCTTCGGTCAATATTTTAATAGCCTCTAAGACCTGACGGTCAATTTTTGTTAACTCTGAAGGTTCCATATACACGCTGAATGTTCTTTATTCTGTACCGTATTTATTCTGTAGCGGCAAATATAATTTTCTAAAAAAGGTTGTGAGTTTAACAAAAAAAAAAACAAAAAATAAAAATAAATTGTAAGAACGAATGTTTCTTCTCGAAAATAAAATATTGAATTGAAAAAATTCTCTTAGTAGGAGAAGATGTTTGCTCGAAAGTAGGAAAACATTTTCATGGCAAGCTTCGATTTCTTATTGTGCAGCATACAGTAATAAACGCGCAATGTAGAATATACTTAAAGTTTCATTTTATTTACTTTTAATATGTAGGATGTTGTTAAAAAAAGGACGTAACTTGCGGACATTTATTACTTATGTATATTGCGTTTAAGCGGAGGTATGTAATACCTAAAAGAGATCTACTTCTTTATAGCGATCGATTCAGGATTAAGTTTTGTTAAGCCTGCCTGACCGTCTGTGTATCGGTTTATCTGTCCGTCCGTCCGTCTGCCTGCCTGGCTAAAGGTCTATCTGCCCATCTCTCTGCCCGTCTGCCTGATGTGTGTCCACGTAATCTTGTATTCAACCTAAAGCCCGCAATTTTCATGTATATAAATTAAATGTGAGAAATTTGAACCGCCTCCGCCTCCTATGAAAAATAAACCTTTCTATGGTGCAAATGTCTAATCTGTAATATTTTATGATGCAAATTAGTCCCTAATAACAACTTGTCTTGAAAATTAACTAGATTTGGACCAACTAGATTTTGGACCTAGCCAAATATAAAAGTTGTCTTGAAAAGCAAGTCTTTATAGGACAAGAAAGTCTAAGTTTTAGTACCTTATTGCAGAAATACTCGAAGAATTGGAAGATATTTGATAGAAAAATTAAATTTGCTAAATTTGAATCATCTCAATTCACCTTTTAAGCTCCCTTCAAAATAAGGGCTCTCATTGCGAGCATACCTTTATATGGCAACAACTAATAATTTACAGCATTTTTTCTTTGTTTAGAAAAATAACTGAAGATTTGTATTAGGCAAAGAGATGTATGATATTTAATGGTCGTCTTTGACCGATTATAACACTTTAACTTGTTTTCATGCTGAAGTATTTATGGAGAAGAACATTTTTGTACACGCGATATGATCAAAACAGACTAGCGATTAGGAACGCAAATGGCCAAGGGTACACTAGACAAGGCGGGACCTTGAATAATTTGAAGGAAATAGTGAATTCTACTTTCCAAAAGTTCAAGCTTTTCCATGCAGACAAACATTAAATCTCAGAAAAACTTGTGGTCATTCTATGATTCGTGCAATTATTCGGCACTTAGTTCCTTTCCTGTAGCATCTGAGCTATACAAAATTTCAAATCAGATCTCATCAGCATTTTTTTTCTTAGAGGAGCTTTTACATTCCCACTATCTCCACTGTTTATTTAGGGACATTTGAACGGTCGGATTGTAGGCATTTTCAACCCGTATTCGAAAAAATATATTGAGTCCTTGGAACTTGATTTGGTACTGATATCGATTTTTCAGCTCATTCGATTTCTGTAAAAAATACGTACTAAAAAATCCAGCAAAAATTCAAAGAAAAATTTATGATTTTTATATTTCGCTTCTAACTGTAGCTTTACTTTCTCTTACAACTTCTTGATTATTTTGCAAAATTCTTTTAGTTTAACGACCGAAATAAAAAAATTGTTGTATATCAATTCAATCCAAATTTATACGGTTTGAGAGAACAACCTATACTCATTTATATACGTACGTAACCCAAAAAGCGCATACTGACGTGTAAAAATTTGTAAAACTTTCCTTATTGCACTTTGTAATTAGATTCGAATAAATTATTGAAGAATCCATTGATTTGACTTATGGAAAGAATTAGATCAGAAAGAAACAGATCCTTTTGGTGAGCAAAAGTTTGAGTTGTAATAGATCAGAACCTGCAACAAATCTTTGTTCGAAATAAATTTATAAAAAGTACGTGAGTTCGTGAGTTCGGAAAATTCAACAAAGAGCTTTCGAATAAAGAGTTGCCCCAAAAAATGAATTTACAAACATGAATACATATTTCACTATAGTATGGAATATATTCGTTTTGGCACTCTGCATGCAGTAAGTTTTGACTGAAACGTTATTGATGAACATTGTGTGGGTCTAATGCAATAATTCATATGCTCATGAACAACAGGAATCTCTCTCTCTCTCTCTCTCTCTCTCTCTTTCTCTCTAACCTACTAAATAAGACAATAACCATTTTAATTTATCCTATTGCAATCGCGTAAATACATTTTAAGGAACTTCCCCACTATATTTAAATGTGTAATGATGTAGGAAGCTTTAACGTGTCTCCTTGAAATCTTTATATTTACTACATACAGAAGATCCTAGTAAAGGGGTTTTCTTAGATTTCGGATATCATCCTATTCGTTCGTACACCTTTTTTCTAAATCACAATTTTCAAAAAAGGAATGCATTAAAAAGGTCCGTTTGGAATGTTGTGCGTGCCAACTGATTTTTAACTAATTTTAAGTTTTTATTACATATACTATTTTGTGAAAGAAGATTGAAAGGAAACCGATAATCATAAACTGGTCCAAACTGAACAAATGATTGATTCCATGCTCTCAAAAATTAAACAAAGAAAGCTTTGTTTATGGATTACGACAACATTAAACTACATAAACTTTAATGGCTCGAGAAAAACTAAGAAAATTAGGCTTCAGAAATTTCAATGCATCCATGATATTGCTGGGACTTTGTAATGTCTATAAGTGGCATTTAAAAAACACTTCGTCTTTCTTTCAGCAATCCCAGAAGTCCTATAGTCAAGGCATAGGGATTTTAAAAATGATAAAAATTTATCGATCGTAAAGGTCTCATTTCAAATGTAAGAAGAATTTTATTCTAATTGTAATAAAATAAAAAGGAAAATTATACAAGTTCCTGTTATAATATATAAATAAATAAGTGGATAACCAAATATACAAATAAATAATGAATATATGAAATAAATGAATATGACAAATAAATGCAAAGAGAGACATTCGAAAAAGTTCACCCTAATCTCATCGAAAGTTGGACCATTTGAGTATAACTTGTAAATCATAGGCGATGAAGTTCTAAAGGTAAACATCTTTCGAGACTAAGAAGCAATCAATGGCCGACTAAAGGTATAATCTCAAGTGATTACTACTGCTGGAATCTAAGAAAAAAAAATCTTTTTTGAACTTTATATAACTTAATAGAAGAAATTAATTTGCATTAAAAAAATGAAATCAAATCAAAAAGCAAAGATGAAAGATCAATTCAACTGAAAAATATGTAACGAACCAGTCTAATGCAAGCAAAACCAATAATCTATGTACACTATGAGCTATCTTTGTGTGCCCTTACATGTACGCGTTATTTATATTTACATATTAAGGGCACGTGTTAAATGGGGTTAAATAATATATTTCATGTAGTTAGACAGATAGCAACTTGTTGATTAGATATGAACTGTGTCAACGATTTTTGTAAACACTTTTAACGAAAAAAAGTAAATAAATAAATAAATATATAAAATGAAATTCTATATATGTATTATTACATCCACAAAATGGTAAAGCTAAGAACTTATTTGTTCGCGACGTGGAACCCACATAAAATTATATCAACAGTTTTTTTTTCCAACAAATAAATGCATTGTAAGTAATTAATTAAACAAACTGTCATATAAAAGGGCGACACAATTTTTAGGATACAAATCAGTTACTCGAAGCCAGAAACTAAATTGACAAAAATTTTTATGTCCTTGAACTCGTGTTTATCCGTATGATAGCTAATAATTCCGTGGCATGAGATATGATCTTCGAGGCAGCTCTTCGCTTTTTAGAAGATTTTAGAAGAACCTATTTTTGTCTAATTTCCCTCTACTTTACGAGCATACGGTGAATGAAATAATTTACTTGATATACATTCTATTACAATTCTGTTAGGATTTTTCCTAATTCAATTAATTTTCACTGGTCTTACTTTATTGGTTCTTTGATTTAATCTTTCAAGTGACGTAAAAGATATCTTCATTATTTTTTCGCACATCTAAACCCGAAACTTGGAGGGATGTAATGTATAATGAAGAAAAACTATACTTTTAAATGAACTTTATGATTGTACTCTAGAAGATGTATTATAATAAAATCACTTTTAGGATTTTTTTTTCTTACGTAATGAAATTTCATTTGTCTTTTGATATTTACTACAGTGCTCCGTCAAGTCAAGAAGTCAAACAAAAATATTAAAAATTTCATATCCTCTTATATATGCTCCATTTTTTCCTACTATGAATGTAATTAAGTGCATAAATGCATTCGTAATCTTAAGGCTATTCCAAGTTTCTTATTTGTGTGTATAAGTGTTATAAACTAATTTGGTCATTATTTCGTTGTTATGATATGCTACTTAGCTTTGTATTCAATGCAAGTGAGAATAAAATATTGTATCATAACAAAAATGGTAAGTAATTGGCTTTCAGATAATAGCCCATCCTGTAAGACAATTAGTACATTTATGTGCCGTTATGTGCATGTTCAAGGTTAATATAATTTTTATGCCTTACGCCACCTGCGGTACTGGTAATGTTAAGTTTGCGCGTATGCATGTAACGTGCGTAAGGGCTTAGGATAGACTCATCTCTTATAACGCCGACTTAAACCTGCTTGACCTTCTATTCGTTTATCTGCCCGCCTTTCTGTCCATCCGTCTGTCTGTCCGTCTGTCTCTCTGATACCTGCCAGTGTAATCTTTTGTTTAACCTACAGATTTTAATGTTCGAAATTTTGTTGACGATGTTCTGTATACACAAACACTATTGAAAATGCATTCGATCGGATCATTTCTACATTCACTCTCCCGAAAACCCCGCATTCAAAAGGAATCTTTATATGATAAAAATTACAATTTCTAATATTTTTCAACAAAAATCAGTAAAAATTAATATTTTAACATATGAGGTAAATGTGATAATTTAGATCATAGAAGGGATAACTTTTTGAATCACCTTTTTGAATAATGGTTCCTATGAAAGGTAAGTCTTTATATGTCAAAGAGGTCTAATTTTTGAAATTTTATGATGCAAAAAAGTTCACAATAATAATTTGATATGAAAATTCATTGTACAAAGTTTAGACCTCATAGGCCTGTTCATCGGATGGCACCTCATGTATGCGTTCTCATGAAAAGTAAGTCTTTAAGGGAAACCAATCACACAGTATTAGAATAAGAAAATCTTTGACAAAAAAAAATCAAATTTGCTAAATTTCGACAAACCCAATTCACGCCTTAATTTCTTCTGCTTATAAGGGCTCCAGCATGTCCGTTAAATGGAAACAAGATATAATTTTTGATATTTTATTACAAAAGTAATTTAAAAAATATATTAGGCAAACTACTGTAAGGTATTTAATAGTTTTTTTACTTGTCTTTTTATTACAATTGGACATAACAAAAATAATAGTTTTAAGCGTATGCGACTTTGCGATTTGCTTACTGTATGTGATACAATCAAAAATTGAAGCTTGCCATGAAAATGTTTTCTTATCTTCAAGCGAACATTTTCTTCTAATGTCAACATTTTTTTACTTTCGAGAAGAGACATTTGTTTTTAAAATTTAATTTTTTTTTTTTACTTAAACGAATTTTTTTCACTTATCGAATTTAATATTTTTCATCGCTTAGTAGGATCATTTCGCGAACACATCTAGTGCACGGTTCATTGGGACCCAATTTAACGTTTTCGTGAACTCTGAGAACTCTCTTTCGTAGACGAATTGAACGTCAAAAGACGCTCAGGACAAATTCGATTAGCAAGGCCACCATCAGTCAGCTGTCGTAAAGTCTGTTTATATACATGTTTAACAACTCTCACCACATTCCTTACAGGCACCAAGTTTCTTAGTTAATATTTCACCTAGGCGAGTATATCGTCCTCATTTACCCCGCTGTAGATGGAGTTCTTATTCAATATTTTGAAAGTCTTTAAAGTCCGAATTATTTTTTTTTTTTCATTTTTTATGCTGCAATCTTCATATCTTTCTTTTATTTGAATTACCATACGCGAAAACGCGTTAGCGGAGAGTCGCTAGAAGGGGTTAAATTCGATTACGAGTAATCGTAAAAAATTTCGATTTGTTGGTTGACCTGTGGCACTTCCGAAAAAAAGGAGAACAGATCAAAAATATTCAAGATTTGATTCGTAGAATATGACTACAACAACACGATTGTATTTCTATCGATAATAATAACGTTTAGCAAAAGTTGAAGCAAATAAGAACGAACCTGTTCCTGTCAAAATTTCAATGTTAAAAAATATACTTTTGGTGTTTGGTGTTTGTAAATTGTACATTGTGTATATTCGGCGGTCAATATGTAAAAAAAGATAAACGAATGTCAAGAAAGATTGAAGAAAATTTGTATTGATATTTATAGAGTCATTTCCAGAAGAATGTTCTAACTAAGTTCTCATTGTTCGTTTAGAGTAACAGAAATGGTACGCAAAAATTTAGCCTAAATGAAATCTAATTTTTTCCTCCCTTTATAATTAAAACTTAATATAAGTGATAATTAATTATACGGTAGGATGGGTACGACGCCATCACCACCACCTCACCAACACCATCACCTCCACCACCACCACCACCACCAACCAGAGGACGCTGTGGTGAATCTAAAAGTTATTGAAATTCTTTTCAAATTATCCACAACTTGTCTTTAATTCTTTCTAGATATAACATATTAATCTTAAATTTGCATTAATAATTGTTTAGGAGCGAATAACAAGAAAATGATTGAAACAAATTGAATTTTATTTAATCTTAAATTTTATTTCTTTACTTCGAGTTTGTCTTGCTTTGTGCTACGTTATGTTAACAAGCAGGAGAGAACCATACACATGTGTTTATATAATGAATACATCTATATATATATATATGTGTGTGTGTGTGTGTGTATCAAACATACGCAGCACAGTGATTTCCTTGTTTGTGCGTGCGTGTGTGTTTGCGACAACACACCAAGTCCCAAACGTAATTTTTCCGAATTCATTGAACTGCGTGAGTGTGAAAAATAACAATTTAGATAAACATTGCGTCGCCATAGGTCGCGCCACAGCTTTCTAACCCAAAAGCGTCCGCCCGTCGTCTATTGAATAAATTTATGTTGCACTAATATACAAGTTCAACTTCATTTTCTCAATGTACTAAGCAAAGAAGTTAGAAAGCACGCCATGAGCACTGCGGTAAAGCGGCTCAAATTCTAAGTCAGTCGTTAGCAACAGTGACGACTATGAGATGATGATATGACTTAGGGTGTGAGACAAAAAGGTCTGTGTGACTCTGTGTTGTATATTGTTTGGCCTCTATTCACTTGCTTGCTGGCTTGCTTTTTCACTGTTCTATTGATATTTTGTTTGTAAATAACATTTACAAAAACAACTAAAACAACAGCGAATGATAATGTTCATGATGGCGCAATGCTGATGTGTGTGACATAGAAATCATATTAATATAAATTAACGACGTGGAAAATTTAGTTTAGTAGTGAAAATACTCACAACATCTTACGCGCACTCATTCACTTCACTCAAAGCTCACCATTACATCATCATATTACTGTTGATTATGTTGGTATTTGTGTTGCAGTAGTAATAATTGTGATGTCCACTCCAACTTGAAATCAATGCAGAGGAAATCCAGGATGATTCGTAGAGTAATCCTTATGGACATTTAATATGAGTCTAACTCCATCTAAGTTATTTGGTCTCGTTTGGGGATTTCGTTATTTTTCTATTTTAATAATTTTGTTTAGTAATTAATTCAATTTATGCGAAACAAAATGCATTTGATTCGTCGCCTCACGATATCGATAACCATAGTTGATTTTTTGAAACATTCAAATTAAAAGAAATAAAGCCAAGAAAAGCTCAATTATATTAAACGAAATTATTCATACCCAATGTAGACTTTTTTAGCTCTTGAATCGCTATGGCAACCATACGCTAAATTTCAGTTGTTTATAATTATTAATGAAGAGTTGCGAAAATTCATCATTATTTTAAAAAACATGTAGATTAGATCTTAGCTTTAATCCTGAATGCATACGATCTTGTCAAAAGGAAATAACTTTTGTAAAAAATTGTTTTTATTCTTTTGGAGGAACCGTGCCATTTTTGCATCTAAATTTAATTCTTTATACCAAATTTTATATCGATAGTGGTCACACTTTTAATATATTTAATTCTGTACAAATTGTACCTATAGTTATGGGCTCGTTACATCTATCGAAAATATATATATACCTTTTGATATGTCTGACACCTGCATATGAGTAACCAAATGATGGATAAAATAAGGTCGACTGCTGCAACAAGTAAAGATTTGTTAGCGAAATATTGTCATGCAATGCGTGTGTGTGACAAACGCCCTATTGCACTAATCATTACCTTTCCGAAGGAACGGCTAACAAAATCTAATACATTCTTATGGTTCCCAATGACAGGAAAAAATTTCTAATCTTTTTTTCATTTATTTCAAGAATACCCACTGATGTGCTGTACAATTGCCAACAAATATTTGACAAAACTTAACACCAGGCTGGTAATAGTTTCGAAAAGTGCCAACATTGAAAAATCACGCAACCTCTTCAGGCATACCTGAAAAGTATTAAAATAGTTAATTGCTCACATTTGAAGTTTAGATTAATTACTCGGGATTTCTCAGTAAAATTAGAATTTTATTTAAAAAAAATTATATCAAATTTTTCTAATAAAAATATAGTCTATTATCACTCGTTATCTTTCCGGCAGACAACTGGTTTTTACAAATAAACCATCGAAGGTCCTATTTTAGGCTCATTAAAGTACTGGCTCTTTCTTGCTTTAGAAATTAAATTAAGCTTCCACTTTAGAAATATATGATAGCTTTCGAACAAAGTTTTTCATTATCATTTTGATGGCAACGGGAAACAATATGGCTCTATGAATTTACTGAATATTTTTTCACAGTAAAATTTGAGAAGAGAGAGACGAAGCAAGTCTGCTGAGTTTCTATAAGGATACTTGACTTCTTGGTGGCCTTCTAAAGTCGCGCAATGCTTCGTATAGTTGGGTATAGCTATTCAAATGCATAAGAGATTTTCATTATTTTATTATTTGTTCAATAAAACTATCTTCGTTTTATTTCAATCGATAATATTCATCGCTTCTTCTGTTTATATTATTCTTATGGTTCTATCAGATAGGACTTATGCTCTTCACTATACTGTTGTGCATCTACTCTATTGTCTATGCTGCCTCTTCAATGCTTTGTGTTAGTGAAGCTTGTTGATTTTCTTTATTTACTGGTATGTCCGCAGACGGGCTTGTACGCAGCTCATTAATAATTATAAAGCAAAGAAAAAGTCCTTTTATGAACGAACGTTAACTTCAAGAAAAGGAAATCATTCGCGTGACAAAATACATCAAATTTCGTTCATAATGTTTCTTCTAAGGTATGCTTACGATTATTTTATAAATAAATTATAACTAACTTAACTTAGCATTCTAGCGAGAAATGAGAATCCAAAACTGAAAACACCTGCCTCTACCCAATTTGTATATAGCGATCTTGCGACTCTTCTTACTTAATGGTAACTAATAGAATAAAAAAATGTTCCTGAACATATCTAAATTAGATCAAAAATTCAATAAAACCGAATACTTACAATTCCTACAGTTTGTAAAATGAAATTATTAAATTCGGTATTAAATAAATTAAATAAGGGAACTATAAATTAAGTATAAAGATATCTTTTGATTTAGCCTCTACATACGATAATCTGGCGAGGGGAATGGACTCAAAAACCAACCTATTGTTATTTGTTAAAATAAAATTCGAACGAATAAAACGTTATAATGTCTGATTTTAGCGCATATATGGTAACCAGTTGAGATATCTCTTCTATACCTTACGTTCTGTGATAGTATCATGTTTATATAAATTCTTAGAGTATTAATCCTTTCAATTAATTTTCCATTGAATAAAATTATTCAATAAAACTTCACTTTATCTCATATATGCATTATTTGGATGTTGTTGTTTCATTAATACGCACTTATCCATGCCTGAACATATATACACAATAATATGTGTCTTTTATTCGATGTGATTGAAAAATAATGAACAATCAACGATAATTCAACATTAAGTAGTGAGCTAATCCTATTATTGGCAAAATGAAAGAAATTCACATCTCGTTCACAGCCAGCCAACCAACCAACCAAACAACAACACGTAAGTCAACACAATCTTACATAGGAAATAAATATTTAATACAAACTCAGACTTCAAGTGCATGCATGTGCATGTTAGTGATAATATGAGATAGCGGAACTCTTCAATAATGATGGAATTTATGACACACAACGATGAGAAACTTTAAACTTTACTGGTTTTAGTTGGAACTGAATACAAACGAAAGCAAAACTTAAAAAACAATAATAGCATACATACGTACATACATATGTATATAATTATTTTATTTTGTTTGATTAAAATCTTTCTATATATTAGTTAAGCTTTCGTATGAATTGTTTTAATAACTAAAAACAAACAAAAGAATTATTGTCAAGCAAGGCCGATTATTGAATGCTCTACACTAAGGATTACATAGGTTGATATTTCAGATTCCATCCTACGTAAATGTTCTCATGAAAAATGAACTTCTAATTTGTGTTTTTTTATAAGAAAAATAGTTGGAGAATAATGAATTTGTTGACAAGAGAATTAAATTTCCTAAATCTCGATCACTTCACTTCATGTTGTGTGAGCGAGAGAAAGAGAGAGGGGGAGGGGGGGCGGGGGGGGCTTAGTTAGCCAGAGGGAGAATGTAGGTGAGAGAGAGAGAAAAATAAAGAGAGAGGGTGAGTGAGTGAGAGAGAGAGAGAGATAGAGTTTGAGAAAGGTGGAATGAAAATGAGATCATTGTTTAGATTTTTCATGTTTTATGGAAAGCTTCAATTGAAACATTTTCCACTGTGTTTGCTAGGTGAAAAATTATTATCCGCCTTTTATTTTTGTTTACTACTTGGACCTCTAACAAAAAATATCTCTTGTAGATCTTCTTCTTCCCGGGTCTTTTTTGGCTCTATTACCAACAGAAATATGCTCCTCTTTTCGGTGTCACCCTTCCATTCATTTTTGCTTCAAAATACTAAATAAAGATAAATTATCAAGCAATTCTATTGCCTATTGCTCATCTGGTATTTCAAAATTCGTCTCTCTGAGTTTTTCTCCAATAACTGCGAATAAGTGTACGCGTTTCATAGCATCGTCACCGTCCGACATCTTTAAATAAAAGAGTTTCTTTCAAATGATTACTTTTCTACCCGATCTCTAAGACTGATATACATCTTATAGTTTTTGCCGAGCTTCACTTGAGAGATTTACAATGTTTAATATGATTATTTTGACTCGGTTTTATACCAAACACAATTTATGCCAAAGCCTTTAAGCCTTAACACATCTTCTAGTTCTTTTAATTTTACCACATAGTAGCTACCAAGATTCCGGATAGGGTTTTTATTTGAATATTCCCTGAATCGTGGTTTCTAGCACCTAAGTTTTCAATATTATAATGGGGAGGAATACGATTTTTTATCACTGACCCGTAGACTCTGATAGATTCAAGTTTTTCTTTCACTAAAGTAAAAAATTTGTATTGTAAAACCAATCAGTAATTTACGGTGGAAATATAAGAAATACAAGGATGGTATATAAATCTAACGATATAACGATATATTAGTAAGTTATTCTCGATACTTGTTTGATCGAGTTCATATTATGTTACTGAAACTTTTATTTGGCGTCCACGATCATTCCTAAATTATATAATTATTATATATATATTTATATATATATATGTTTTCATCGACATTATTTTTAGTTTCAGATTACTTTTATAACTAACTCTGCATTTATCATCTCTGAATGAAAGTTTGTTAGATTTAAAAAGCATTCGAAAATTTGTCGTTTTTATTGAAACTTATTTTTAAGGAAATTTTCATTTATTTAAAAATTGTTTTTTGTATAAGTTTGTAGATGTCTTCGTCCAAATCTGCAGTTAATTTAGTAGCTCCCGCAGCAACTACTCTCCTGGATTTGAATGATGATTGCTTGCTAAATATATTCCGATACCTTTCTATTCAAGATGCTTTCAATGTTTTAGGCTGTTTTAACACCAGAATCGATAATGTTTCTCTTATTCGCATAGCTGATCTCAAGAATTTGTGCTTTTCGTTACGCGAACCACCTACATTTAAACGATGGCAGTTAAAAATAATTGGACAGAATCTAGAGAGTCTTTGCATTAGCGCCGGCTACACGTTATCATCGCAAATGGCTTTATATTACCTACAATTGCTATTATGCTCATCAGAATCAAGGACACGTCTGCGCAAACTTACCATACATTATGTGAAATTTAACAACGACTATCTGGATTGTGTTCTGAACGTCATTTCGAATATAAAGTATTTGGATTTAAGTTTTTGTCAGCTAAACGATGAGCTTTTATTGCCTATATTGGAACGCTCTAGAAAATTGCAAACATTAAAATTAATAGCAAACTATAATTTGGAATGCAAATCGTTGCACTATATTCAATCACCCTACCTAAATTTGATCGAATTGGAAATGAATTTGCGTTGTGTTAATGAAGTGAACAAATTTATAACCGAGCATACTAATGTGAATGTTATCGTGCATTCACCCAGCCGTTTGAGTTACATCAAATATGGCCCGAGCACAAATGAAAATGCTGGCGACCATGAAACCATGTGAGAAGTTACGTGTTTTTAAACTGTGACCATGCTAACTAAAATATAAGTTTGAATATTTTTCCGCCGTTTTTATTTTTGCATCTTTTACCAAAAGTGCTTTTGACTTGCTTGATTTCTGCACTTATTATTTGGCCTTTATTACTTTAGAATCATTTCAAAATGTAAACGTAATAAAATTGTTAAATATATATACATACATATAAAGAGAAGAGCGTCCATATGTCATATACTCAAGTTTTAGTGGGGGTTGGCAGGAGTGAATTTCTTACAAAAATCAAGGAAAGACTCATGATCTCAAATTAGAAACCTTTCCAAGAATAGCAAAACTCTAACTTATGCTCACAAATAGTTGGTAGAGACCTAGATTAAAAAAGAAACCACAGTCTCACTGAAACTTTTTTCTTTACAATGAAAGCCAGGTTAATTTAATTGGTATAAGAGTCAAGGAGAGAGCAGTATAGTAAAATAAATGTAAAAATAGTGCTAAGCAAACAAAGCTTTCTAATAATTGCGAAAAGAAAAACGTCAACTTAAGGGATAACGCCACTGTGTCAACAATCTTTTTGGAAAAAAGAAAATGTAATAGAATAACATAATATTTAAGAAGTTTGGGTATTAAGTGTACATTTAAATATTTTTAAAAAATTTTGGAAAACATTAAAAAATGGCAACGCCGCTACTGCTGTAACTAGTTAGAATTTAAATAATAATAGTGCAAATCGTAATATTTTTTGGATATAGGGAATTTTGTGTGGTCGGCGAATATTTGAATAAAAAAGTTGAATTTTTGAGCAAGAAAAGGCGCTAATTTGTTAATGAATGATATCTAAATCAACTTGTCGAATCCTACTTACCTCCCTAGAGAACATTGTTTTAGGAGTGGAATGAAAAAATTAAAATTTTTAGAGTTATACTTCATAAATCGTGTTTAGAAGAAAACGCTTTTGATGTTTTGAAATAAGTCGTATGCGTATTCCTTTATAGTAATAAACTTTTCATTTACTTTCTCCATTAGTCGACAATGTCAGGACCATAAAATTGCTATTTCGTATTCAAATATTCCTCCTTATCCTCTTTTCTCAACGATTTTTTGCTTAATAGTACCTCTTTTGCACGATACATGTTGCAAAATGCTAGAAAAATATATTTTAAATAAACATAAACTTTGTAATATGCATTGTATATAAACATTGTATACACTTAAACATTGTACATACGAGTAAATAAACATTGTATGCACACACACATATATATATATATATATATATATATAAACATTGCATTTGGTAAAACCATGTTTGCTCGTAAACATTGTAGAAGTAAACATAATCCGTTACTACATGCCTGTCTTGCGTAGTAAGAATTTTTAACAAGTTTTATATTACGTTATTACAGCTTTTCTTCATAGAAGATTCTTTACTTCTATTGGTTTTTTCAAATTCCTTAATAAATACACTTTTACCTTAAATAATTGCTTAATCTTATTGTTCACAAGCAACAACAAGATTTGTATTTGACACTTTTATTAGGAATTTATTTAATTATACTTCAAGCTTTATGCTATTCCCTTCTTTACCTATTGCAGGCAAGTTCTATTTGTGAGTCAACATTTTTATATTTTTCTTCTTTTTTAAACAAAATTTTTCTTGATCTGTTTATTCCGAAACATAAATGACTATATTTTATAAAATTGAGTCAACAATTTTATATGTCATATAAGCATCTGTATATCTGCAACTTCTTTCCGGGTGTTGCAAATATCTGGACCAAATATATCTCCAATCTCCCGTTAATTGATAAAAAATTTCAACATTGTATCTAGACATTTTGTCCACATAAAAATTGGATCTTAATGAGAGCATAAACGTAGTATAGCAAGCATGTATAAATTGACCATTGTGCGATTCCGGACCGATTCAGACGACCATTATTGAAATAACTTAGATAGAAGGGTGACTTTAATAATACATATATTACTAATTTTTACTTCGACAGGTAAAGTTTAAAAATAATCGTGCACATTCAAGCTCACAACTTATAGAAAATTGTACATTACGGTTAATGTCATTCAGCTAAAATTTTATATAAATATTCCCCAGACCCAAGTAATATTTCGATATAACAAAAAAAGCAAACCCCGACAATGAAGAACTTAAATCGCACAAATCTTTGCAAATACTTTGCATTACGTTTGTATGTAGCGAAAACCTTAATCAATTTCTCGAGCCTCTTTTGAAATCAGCTTTACGCCATTAAAACAACTTCGAAAGCATCGAAACTTCTCAACTAAGCCTCCTCTCAAATTTCACGATGTCATTAAAAGCGTACATTGTCTGGCCTTGATAAAAGATAACACTTTTCTGGATACTTTACAGTTCCTGGTTACTTTACATCAATTGAGAGCTTTAGTCGTATTATTTGTTGACAAAATAAAGTGAAATTACTCATTTAGCCAGATTGAACCAGTTCATAACGCACGATTCTCCTCCATTTCCGCCAAACGCTTAGCATTGTCATACATAGCGTTAATCCTGACTTTGAGGCCTTTTATCGAAGTTTATCCTTCTTCGACAGCGATCTCTTTTGCCAATTATTGTCAAATATAACCTGCTTTTCCTTACACATTGCTAAACTGTTCAAAAATTTGGCTTCCGTTTCACGAGCAATTCGCAGGGAGAAATTCAACCATTACCTTTTTGATCGTTAGTTCATAATGTAATCAAATTTGAATCACAATTGTTATCTCTCGAACGAGCTTTGGTATGGCTTAAAAGACTTGATCTGACGCCGCCTAATTGGGAAAAAATGAACGAAATTTTGCAATCTTCTGATATTTTACAAAAGTCGAACGGTAGTGTCGCTTTGTAAGGATGGTCCTCTTCAAACAATGTAAGCGCTTAAAACGCAGAAGACCGATCAAAGTAATGTTTTCGAGCATAGCGTTAGGCCTGCATTTAAGACGGCGGGAGAAATATCTTCTACCAAACCAGCTAGATTTAACACAATACTAAGACCTTCAATGTTAAATGTAGTTAAAATTGAAAATATTCCATAAGACTTCTATTGCCTTTTTTGCGTACTTGAGCGAAAATTTTCAAATGTTTGATTTTAAAGGGAAACATTTTATATTGAACGTAAAGACCCCTTTCTTTTTAAAATGTGAAAATATTTTATATTTAAAAAAATGATAATAAAAACTTATCTGAGCAAGAAAAATAAATCTTTCTTAGTAGACTTATTATTTAAACAATTTTTAGTTAATAACTGTCCACCGTTACAATGAAAGCTATTCAGTGCATTTAACCAACAAAGTAGGTTCAATGATCGTTGCACGATCATGTCATGAGTGTCAAATGAAATGAACAAAGAATATCTTTCAAATGCCAGACGTTTTTGTTATCATATATTCAAATTAAATGTTAGAATAATCTTAACAGAAATAGTGAATGTTTTATAAAAGAGACACGGGCAAAACTTGCATGGAAAAAGGTAAACTTTGCGCAAAAAGTACAATAATTTCTAGTCTTAAAAGTACAATGAGTTAAAACAATAATATAAGAATCAAAGACTTATGCTAAAATATAAAAATATTTCCGTATTATGTTTTGTTAATGCGCTAATGTAAAAAAAAATATCAATAATTAGGATTTTATTTCGAAAACTTGTCTTTGTAGAATTCACGTATAAGTTTTTTCAAATACTTGGCTTCACGCTTATGTTCGGCTAATTGGCGGTTAAGTTCATCGTTACATTGAACAAGATCTTGTTCTTCAACGAGAACATTCTCCATTTCCAGTTTCTTCTTCTGACGATAACGGGTTGCAGCGTTTTTATTCTGCTCTTTTTTACGAATTTTGCGATCTTCCGGTGCACGTCCATAAGGGCGTGTACGTTTTTTGTTTGCTTTACTTAGGCTCGAAGGAGAGTCGATGGCTGATGTTTGTGTTGGAGAAGAACCACCCGAGGACGGCAACCATTCATCATCAGTGCTGATGTCGTCTGTTTGCGATGGTGCCAGGGAAAGTGATGATTGAGATTCAGTTTCATCGAATATTTCCTCAGCAGCCGATTTCAAAATGTCATCAACAATTTGCATTTCGCGGGCCAATTCATCTTCGCTTAAAGGGGAAGCTACAGGCAAGGAAGACTGGGTATTATTATTCCAATTCGTGCCAAACACAAACTCCGACTGATTTGCTTCTGTAGCGATCGGGGACCCGGACACATGATGAAAAACATCGCTAAACTGTTGCATAGAAAAATATATCGTAAAAAATACAATATGATTACATTAATTTATCCCGAACTTACATTTAAAGGTAAGCTCTCTTCGGTTGTTGATGCACTTGAAACTGGTGCTGTTGATACTGACGTATGTCGTGAGACTGGTGAAGCAAAACTTTGTGGTGGCGAACTCGGTGGAGTCAATTGCGTTAAAACAGACACTTCAGACGTGTTATTGGGTAAGCTGAAGTTCGTGCCATTAACCGGGGCTTGAACTTTAGTTATATGCGTGGAAATCGCTACCACATTTTCCGAAGAATTATCCAATGATTGAAAAGGGGAATAAAAATTTTCTGCAAGGGAGAAATTAGTAGTATTAATATTAAGATTATATATATAATATAATAATTAATATAAATTAATATAAAAATTAATGGCAATTACGGAAAGATCAAATTTTCCTGAAAAAAAGGACAAATCCCATTGTACAGATTATATATCAGTTAAATGAGCTTTGCAAAATTTTGATCACATTTATACACAAGGTATGGAAAAGAGTTGGTTACAAAAATTTTTCTACAATGAATGATATCGCCACTTCTAAGATCCTACTGATATAAATTGTAATTATTTATCAGACTAAGGTTCGGCAAATGAAAAGCTCGGAAATTGGTATTTTCGCTTTGCAACAACTACCAACTTTTTCCTAATGCCCTCCGCCATTTTGTTTTCCCGTACACTTAGACGTATTGATTTGCGAAACATTGCATCGAAACATTTTGAGTGTATTGAGTAAATAAACTACAAAGCTTTGTAACATCGTGAATGCATTGGAATAAATTCCACTGTTTCAATTTGAATCTCTAATTTCTATACTCAAAATTTCGTTGCGTACAATTGAGAGACGTTTCCCTCCAGAACAACGACCAAACAGGCCTTCGGCGAACAATTTTTGGAGCGAGAGTAGCGAAATTTTGCACCTTCACGTTGGACGTTTTCTATTTTACCATCTCATGGCTCTTACGACTGAAAAAATACTTCCAATTTTAATACTAATCTGATGTAGAGTTTAGCAAAGGCTCTCCCTAGAGCAACTTTAATAATAATAATAATAAATACCCGTCATTTTCTGTCAAAAACTAAAAATTTATTGTGAAAAAACGGTACATTATGTTTTATTCAAACTATTGTCCTTCACTAGCACTAGCAGCTATTTTTCCACATTTTAGACAAAATATGAATGTCGTAAGGGAAAGACAACTGCTCTTTTGAGATTTGGCAGAAAAAATCATTTGTTCAGTATCGCTGTAAGAATGAAAACTAAGCTTGACCATACAATAATCAGATAATAAAAAATAACATCTGGTAGAGTGACACAGTTCACATTAGTGCTGTTAAATCTTTGCTATATGGGTTCGAATTTCGTCGTGCTGAAAGTTAACGATATCATGACTTTTTCATATTGCGCTCTATCGTCCATATTAACGGTTCGCCTATTTTGCATCATGGTTATTTGTGGTTTGGATATCTTAACACAATCACTGTTTAATGCTTGTAAAGATTTAGCGGCAATATCTTTAGAATTAAGTGGAAAAACGAAAATTTCTCGCAAATGTCGTATATTTGGCTTGATTTTTTCGCACGAAAAAATTATATGATACTTAAATGAAGTCACTAATACTTCAATGTTATGTTGCTACCAGATGTCAAACTTACGATATTACGTTTTATATCTGACAATTTCAGCTCGGGTCATCTCGATAACATTAGTTTGATTTAGTGGACAACGGAGGCTTTCTTTAGGATCTATTTAAAGTGAGATGAGGATTTGAAGATTTGAATTATTATCTGCTATTTTCTTTTAAATGAGTTCGAAAGTGCCGCATGAGACGCTTTACCTTTTAAAAGCTGTTTAAAAAGATATTTTTCTTGGATACACCGACTTTATCGGTGGTCGGAAGTTTTGATTTAAAAATAAGCTGTTTATACATATTATGTTTAGAGGAAAACTCGATTCTAAAAGAGTCGAAAACACTTTCCATAATGAAACGTTAATGCTACTCCCTTGCCTAACTATAACTCCTGTCTAACGCAAATCAAGCTTATTTGCTTATTATTATTAATTCATCGAATTTCGACCCATTCCGTCACTAATGAATTCTCTTGCCACAATTCTTATTTTATTTATTTATTTTTTTTTTCACAATTATTGTAACTTGAACATTTTGCTCTAACTAACTTAAGGAAAAATATCGTTACATTGATCCTACTGAAATTTCGTATTATACTTCATATTAACTTTCGATGCACGATGCAGCGAAGAATAAACAAAAATTAAATTTTCTTATCGTCTCATCGCTTTTAAAACTGTATATTACATGAAATATGAAAACATAATTATTTATAAATTACAAAGAGAATCAAAGTCTACTGGATTAAAGTAAGGAAAGAGACATAGAGACATATATAACGGCCTTGTTGTTGATCTGCCGTAGAGTCTCTACACAATACTACCACGCAAATCTAGTACTTTTGTTATTGTTTAGGCGGTCAATATGAATGCGAAGCGAAAATAAACAAGAATAAAAAAGCACAGAATACCAATATGAATATGAATTCGAATTTTGAACGACATGCTTTTTAAAGTTAAAGCGATATGTAAAGAAAAATTGAAAAAAAAAAAACTAAAATTAAATAAAATTCAAGAAAATCAACGCGAGATGGAGCAAAATGGGATCGAAAGGTTATCAGACATGTAATGGCCTAGTTAGAAAATAAAGTGCGTATATTCATATCAAAGAAAAAAAGAGAAAGAGAAAGAGAGAGAGAGAGAGAGCCAGACACATATAGCACGAGATAGGAGATTTCAAGTTTTAAATGATGCAAATTATTTTCATTTGTGTATATAAGTAAAACAAAAAATATCATAAATCCGTTTTTAGAAAGTGTACTTGGTTTAGTTTATACAGATACAAAGCATTTGAAACCAAGTAAAGAGAATTATACGCAATTTAAACCGATTTTTGAATGTATACTACAACTCAGATGTATCTGAGTTAACTTATATTCCTAAAAATAATTCTTCATACTCCTCGATACATAGAAGACATCCAAAAAGCAAGTTTGACTATTATGATGAAGTAGCCATCACACACACACAATCCTTAGACAATTTTATTAGAATTATCGGTTTCTCTAGTCGTAGTCTTGCTCATTAATTAATGTAGACAATGCATATTTGTTTTACAACAATTTTATTGCCACGATAGCCTTCAACAACTTCATTCTGTTATTTCAGTACACAATCACAAGCAACTGCACACCATTTAAAATTAATTAATTAATTCGCATACTTATAGATATTAAATTTAGAAAAACTGGTTTAAGTATTAGGTCTATAAATAAATTCGTTGTAGTGAAATTTGTTGCTTTATAAAATCCACCCGTTGTTGCAGTTAATTCTCAAGAAATTTCAAGTCTAGATATGTTAATGATTTCTGTTTACAAGATATAACTTGCAATCGTTTACAAGCGGTCGTTCAGTTTACATCAAAGTATAAAGAGATGATGGACTAAACAGCATTTTCTGGGCATGAATATAATCGGCTTTGCAAGAGATATGGTTGGCTTTCTTTGATCAACCTACACTTTTCTTCATTTTTCATCGCCCGTAATAATTTTATGAAGACAATCTGTTCCTTTATAACGACTTAACAAATGTAAGCCGGTGTCAAATCTTCGATTTTTGTTCTCTTCGATTAGCTGTCGAATAACGAATCTTCTTTAATTCTATTCTTTTAAGGTATGCAATTGAATCGAAATTGTTCGTTGACTAATTCCTAACTGTGTCGTAAAAGCTCGTTATGATTTTATGCTGGCTTTTCTTCTAGTAAACTTTGGATTTTTCCATCCAACGCCTTTCGTGTAGCCTCAGAACGTTCATCATTTTGAAGACTAAAATCTTTTGCACGAAATCTCGACAAAACACTTTCTAACTGTTGCATCATTTACTGTACTTCCATTCTAAGCCTACTTAATTATTTCGTTAATTTTAGTTGTAATATTTCCAGTTTAAAACGGATTACATGCTGCTATGCCTTAAGTGCTACTTATTGACATCCATCTCTTTATACTTTGATAAATACCGAACACCAGCATGCAAATGAGACTGGAATTTATATTGTATAAACATAAATGAATGATAGGTGAAATTATTTGTAGACCTAATACCAGGTGAGCTGAAAAGTTCGTAGACTGACACATAAATGGCGCTACTAGTATTAAATCCATATGTTTTTTAGTTAGCCCTAACCTTCAAAAGACGCGTGACAACTTTATTTATACCATTTTTACTGAGTATTGCTTTGAGGTCGGTTCATCATGTGCAGTCCACTCGGCTGACTGTCGATTGAACTCGGGTTTGAAATGATGGAGCTATGTTTCATCCTTTGTCACATATCGACCCAAAAATTCGGGTTCATTAAGATTGAACAGTTCCAAACACTGCTTAGAATCATCAATTCGTTTTTGTTTTTGGTCGATTATGAGCACGCGCAGCACCCACTTTGCACAGAGCTTTCGCATATCCAAATATTCATTCACGATATGTCCAACATGTGTTCCTTTAATATCTTTAGGATCTCAGCTATCTCAATCAACTTCACTTTACGGTTATCCGAAATTATTTTGTGACCTTTTTTGATCGTTTCGTCGGTAACAACCTCTTGGGGGCGTCCACTGCGTGCTCGTCCACAGCGTCCTCGGTGCTCATTTCGCCTTGTTTATATTTCGCAAACCACTTCTCTACGGTTGATTTTCCTGCTGCAATGTCCGAATAATGTTAATCAAGCCAAGGCTTGGCTTGATTATCGTATTTTTTTTTCGCTAAAATGCAATGCTTTCATGAAATTCGCTTTTATCCATTTTTTCAATCTAACAAAAGTTGCTTCACTAAAAATGCTATAACATGTAAGTGTCTTTTGAAGGTTAGGGCTAACTAAAAATCATATGGATTTAATACTCGTACTGCCATCTATGTGTCAGCCTACGAACTTTTCAGCCCACCTGTTATATCAATCGAGGGAATAAATGAAATTCTGGTTCAGTATGTAGTAATATAAAAAAAAACTCTTCTAAACAATAATTTATAATTTGCATAGAAATTACTTATGAAGAAAAATCTTTTTAAACAAGAGAAAAATAACGTTCAACTTTGTAGAGGCAATCGGATAACCCCAACGACAAAGATCCCTTCCACTACTCATGAACTAAATTAATCAAAGCTAATCCTAATTTGTGCAAACGAAGTAAATAGGACGATATGATGATGGTGTCTCCTTAAAAAAGCGTACAGTACAAGAAAAATATTAATTTGATTTTTATTCAAATTTTTGTCACTCAAACCACCTTTGCTGAATTAATCATAATCATAATCAGTAAAATAATTATTTAAAGCGGCTTCTACATGGTTTGTTTGTAATGAAAAATTTCTGTTTTATTTTCATAAACTTTTAGATCAAACATGATTAACGTTAATTTGATGATATGAGATGTACGTTCAAAGCTCTGCTCGTTCATTTTTTTGCCTTCAATTTTGTTCATCAATAATAGAAATATTTTTAAGATTTTCTGACTAAACTTTTCGCTCTCATACGTTTTAATAAGATCAGAATTGTATGGATCATTCATAATGCAGCGTTAATTTTATATCGCGCAACGGTGATCCACACTAAAAAGAGAAATGGGAACAATTTAAAGCCCTGTTACTCAGGACTTTAGAAATTAAATCCTTCGGTAATAATTCTTATCTTGCGATTCCTTAAAAAATCAACATGAGTGAAACGAAATCGTCATTGGAAACAAATGCAAACAACTTAGAAAAGAAAGAAGAATGCCTTGGATATATCTAGAACAACGATTCCGATGTCACGAATGATGGCGAATGGCGACTATTCTCTTTAGATACGCTATTACAGCCTATCGCTAAATTAGGTTGATTGATTTCACATACGTCGCTGGGTGGAGGTTGTGGTAACATCCCCAACCATAACTATTACTAATTGGATTTAGCTGCCACTATGGCGCCCTTACTTGATTGTCACGAAATCCAAACTTTAAAGGAGAATTAAGCTGAAATTTAAAGAGGTCAAGATAATAGGCCATCTATCAAAACATGGTAAAGACAAATAAACTAAATGCTAACAAAATAATCCGATGAGGATCCACTCATGGATCTTAAGGTACTTCTGCATTTCTAAAATTAGGTTTACATTACTTATAAGTGATAATTTTTTCTTTACTGATAATGAAATACTCGTTGAAGCAAAGATACAAAAATAGCTTATTTCACACCCACCGTTCTGCTTGCTCCTCATTGTATATGATGTTTACACTTAAATCCGGTTTTCTTTTTTTATCACATCAGTTGCAAATTATATGCAAATTCCTAAACAAACTTCGTGAAAACTCATAAATTAGTGCATTTTTGCGAACATCGCAACAGATTGCTTTTATATTGTTTATCTTGTCGTTCCATGCATCTCATCAGAGAATATGTTTTAAAAGCACTATCGGAGTCGACGTTCTTAATCGGCATGGACTTCAGAAGATATCTATTTACATGCCGACATTTTATCGAAGATAAAAATGCGATCTGATCGAAAGTTTCTTCAGATAACTTAAAAGATTAGTTAAATCATTCCATAGGTATGTCCCGAATTGAGAAACGATCTAAGAAGGATCTGAAACATCTTCGTGCTTTCTATTAAACTTTCACAAGAATTCTTTGGTTTGCTTCGGGTCTGCTAAATATTCTAATTTGGGAGCAAGTCGTGCATTTTGAAGCTTTTACATGGCGTTCTTTAAAAGACAAATCAATGCTTCAGTGGACGTCTCCTACACGTTAAAGTACTCTTATGGTAACAGGTAAAGAAAGGGGACAAAAGGAATTATTAGCTATATACGTTCGATTTAAGTGTGTGAACATGGCGGAAAACACCTCTAAAAAAAATGTGTCCCGGAGGTTAAAGAACGATAGAGTATCATGAAGCTTACGAGCATCTCGAGAACACAGAAATGAGGGCACTCAAGAAGTCTAGTAGCCATATTAAAAAACTTGATGGATAGGTCTTATTTATGTCTGCTTGACAGCTACCGTCAAAGCATCCATAAATATCAATGGCGTTGCCACTTTCTTTGCCCATGAGCAACTAAATTTTTCTTCTTCTCCAGACAAGACTTCGAAGCTTAAGCCCACCCGTGCGAATTACAGTTAGGGATTTTTCTATACTCTGCCACATTTCTCAAATATAGTGTTATAATGTTCCCTCAGTGTAATACGTTTATGGTATGCCAAAAAGCACATGTATATTGAGTCCAAGTTAAACACCACTCCTCTCCTTTTTTTAATTTTCTTTTTGATTTTAACTACTATATCTTAGATCATCTCGTATTTTACAGAATATATGGATATTGGGACATTTGAAAGTTTCAGACAAGAGTTGTATTCTTTTAGCCTTCAAGTGTAATGTAAAGCGTAACCAAAGATGACAATATTTCGGTCCGACAAAATCTCGCTAAAACGCATTTTTTAAATTAAATTGAAGCCGCAACGTTGGCAGAACTGTTAAGAAGCGCCTCTAGCAAGTCAATAGACGTGGGTTCAAAACTCATTGCGGAAGAGTTTTTTTCATAAAAAAGTAAAAACACCCATAAAGCCGACAGCCTAAGCTCCTCTGCTAGTGCTCTCAGCTCTAGTCTAGGAATTAATTTCATTAGTCTTGAGTATAATAATAATTCTAATAATAATTTAAATTGTACAGTCTGGCTTCAGTTACTGAAATTATTCGTCTCTATTTTTCTAACTTCTTTGAGTTAAATGAATGAAGTATATAAAAGTGGATCTACCTCAATTTTCCATATTTGTCTTTCACACAGAGCGCACAATATCTCAAAACAATTACTAAAGTTTATAGTCAGTTTAATCATATCTTCAAATTTCCAAATATTTGAGCGATATTAGAAAATGGGCATACGCAGTAGTCAACGTCAGTTACATTATAGGATTAATGTGAAGTGAAGCAGCCTAGAAATAGTTGTTGAAGGCAAATATACAGTCGACCCGATTTCAATACGTAGAACAATATTAAAAAAAACTAGACTACTTCACGCCCTGCCACATCGTAATTAAGTCAACAGAAATCATTTTTTAGATGTGAAGTGAATCTACCTTAATTAGCCTTTTGCGAGGGGCACACGCAACACGATTACTATGAGAAATAGATATTATCGATTTTGTCCATACTGCATACTACCATCGACTAACCGTAAAAACTATTACATAAAATCCGAGTGCAACCAAAAGTCGCTCTCGACCCATTTAATTATTTTTCTACAGAAAAATGTTCTCTCCATAAATACATTCACATGTAACGTCTTTCGTTGATAAAACCGGATCAACAGCTAACAACGTGTTTGTCAAGCAGATGTTAAATCAATTTTTTTTTGCACTTGATTGGTACACGTTCAGGCACAAATAGACAAGAATTACAAGCCGCATCGTCGATTTTTTTCTAAAGTAGTGTTGCATAAGAAATTTCAGTAACTTTGCCTTACGATGTTTTCTTAAGAATAACTGGATTTCTAAAATGCACCCCAAACCGCCTGATCAATCACTTCTGATCATGGCTATGAAAAAACCTCCCACTTGCATTTGTCAAATGCCTAAAATTAACGGGCACTCAACATAACGAATAAACTGCTTTGAGATATTTTGCTTTTCATCTTATCTATATTTTTCGTCTTTATGATGTTAGTTCCTTCAACTAGTCAACTTGTCACACTACTCATATCAATCAAATCGAGGCATTCATTTCAACTCCAACACACACACACGAAGATGTCTGGACTATATAGCTGATGTCATTTCACGAATAGCAAGATGGAAGTTAACCTCGATCTTGATACTTCACATGTTTTCATGCTCGCTACAAAGATTTAACCTGATTTAGAAGATCATCATTAATAGTAAAGGCATGAATCCTAAGCTAATATAATAATAATAATAGATACATTCACATTCACAGTGGAAATAAATTTAAAGCAAAAACATTAGATGTGGTACAGTTTTGTTCATGGAAGGATATCTTATTAAGACTATACGGGGGAATACTAACCGTAGGCATAAGATGTCATATAAGTGGTGTTCATATTTGCAGCAGCAGTTATAGAGAGATATTAAAAAGAATTTAATTAAAATAAACAACAAAGCGAACGTGAACGATACGTTGACGTCAAAAAAAAATGTTTTAAGTTAAAAAAAAAAAGAAAAAAAAAATGGGGTGGGGAGGGGGGAAGAATTGATTTAAATATAAGGTTATAGAAAAAAAGAAAGCCGTTTAAATACCGACACTTCAAAATATTTACAAAAATTAAAAATTAAAACAAAATATAATTAAAAAATATATCTTAAAAACTTTTTTCTTACAAAAAAAAAACGGGAATAATCACAGAAAAATTTCTTTTTAATTATTAAATAATATATATATTTTTTTTAATTATGTATAAAATTTAACGATGGATACAATATTTTGAATTTAAATACCGATTTGTTATCGGTTTTAATTACTTTGCAAGAGTTTTTTGTGTTTCTTTTGTTTTTAAAAAATAGAAGTGTGTGGAAGATTGTCTTTTAATTGAAAATGACGCACTAAAGAGCAAAAGTAGCGAAAAAGGAAAGGAGAACGGAAAACTTATCATATGAAGTACCCGTTACAGTGGCCGTTACCGGTTTTTGTTTTTCTTTTTCTTTCTATTTTGTTTTTGTTTTGATTTTATATGATGGTTGATGCTACTGATGCTGCTACGGTGCTACTACTGCTGCTGCAAATCTAACGACGTCGCTTCACCAGCTTTTGCGAGTTAAACACAATTTCGCGGTTCCATGTATAACGATATCCACAGTGAGGTATCATGCTCACGGCGACTCTGGCAACAACAAACACTTTATCGGCGTCGTTTTCGTAGTTGATATTTACAGTTGGCACAGAAATGAAAATTTTCGACAACGTTTTAAATCCGAATTGAATTTACTTCAAAATGATACCTGCTGTTTAAGTCACATTAATTCATTTAGTCCTGCAGTTATATCAAATAAAAAATATTATCCACGCGATGCGTTATAAGTTGATTTCTTTTCGCGATTTTTCATTCACGTGTTTAGTGAACTGATGACGATCATCACCACTTTCTATCATCTAATGTATGTTACTTTTTTTTCCCCACGTATCATAGAAATTTTCTTAATCAAAATAAAATAATAATTTACAAGAAAGTCACATATTCAATCACTATATAGTAAATGATAACTGCACAGATATATAAGTACTAGTTACTTATTGATGTATAGTATAATAAAACACATTAACAACTGTGATATATATATATAGATATATATAAATATATATAAATATATATATAAAACAAAAAAATTGTTGATCGCAATCTATAACTGTTCAGGCATTGAGAGTTTAGTAAAGCAACAAGTACATGACAACGAGCGTTTGATTAAATTAAAATGGTACGAACGATTGAAAACTTGAAATTGAACTAAACTCAGCTCGTTTCAATAAGTTGTTCTTTGATTTCAAATCAAAATTAACAACAAAAGAAAATACATATTAAAGCCTACGTGCTCGCTCTTCTGATTTTTTGCTCACTCACCCAATCATCCAGTCAATGACATTCGAAGCGAGCATGCCAGAGAACGAATGGAAAAGAGCAAATGAAAGTGAACAACAATATTAGTAAAGTATCTGCGTGCAGGTGATATATCTCAAGCATATATAAAGCATATAAAATTAATTTTTTCATAAAAGATAACAAAGGTGGTAACTGCTGCCCGTCGATCGTTTCCTTTTCATTTATCTCGAATAATCATTTTTTAAACTTTCAAATCTACACGATTTGTTACAACAATTAATTTGCTAACGCATGAAGTTCAATCGCCTAATACCGCCAGTGTAAGACATTGATTCAAGAAGAATTTTTTAATCTATTTTTCAAACAGTAATTTTATTAACACCAAAATCAAACAGTAACGATTCTAAGCAAACTTTTTTGAAAAGACTTCGGAATGAGAGAAAACAAGCACACATTTTCTATATAAAAATTAAAAGAAATTGTGACAGAACCCAATAATTTAATTTATTCACGAATATTAATTTTGTGAAAGTGAAAAAACTTTTCTGGCATTGCTTGAATTATGAGATATAGCTTATTTAATAAATGCTCTTTTATCTCCATTAACCAACCGTATCCTACATGTCCTTGTTTGAAAACTTTATATAACATTATACTCAAAAGCCTGTGTTTTCCATAAATGCTTCCATACAAATTTCCATATTCCAAGATTTTCAATCATTCTATCCAGGAAAGTTGATTTTAAAAATACAAAACTTAGGTTAAATTCCATTCTTCATCCAACAAATTTTCAGATCGTAAAAGTCGCAGTGAAGTGAAAGTGTGTGGAAAATATAAAAAAATTAGTTGAGTAACAGGAGAAGCAATCAAATCCCTTGTGACAAATTTAACAAGGGCCATCAATGTTCCAGAAAAAAGCTCACGCTACGTTTCATTTCATGCTAAAATGTACACAGTAAAGCTGTAAGCTTAATTAGCTGCTACTACGCCACTACAGGACTTGCTGTAAAACTTTATGTTTCCCTCCATCTTTGCAATTCTTAGGAATCCCGTATTATTTTTTGGTTCGGAGAACCATGCTGCCTCTGGCATTATAGAGTGTTTGCCAAACATCTGATGTTTGATTCTGCAGATGACCAGATGGTCACACAGGATATGACGGAGCGTTTCCATTGCCTCTTCGTAGGATCTGCATGAATCATACATGAATGGTGCCTGAGAAAGCTATGACCCGTATAGAAGTCAGTGACAAGACATAGTTTCAGTAACTTGTATGTTGTGTCGGGAGATTTCGTAATTTTGTTTTCCTAAACTATGCGTTCAATGGGTTGCTAATTGCTTTTGTAGCAATACGATACCAGCCTGGTTATATGGCTTTTTTCCCCTCCGGATATAACTAGATTCCACATTTCTTCAAAATCTTCATACAGGATACATATTCTTTACAGTAATGCCCGTTACTTCCCTCTACTTTTCTCAGCTTTCAGAAAGTAAAATATAATTCTCACCCCAAATAGTCTTTCCAGGACAACTATTAAAAGGTTAATCGTTTAACATTCATTAGAAGAATTAAAGCCAAACAATATGCAATCGATTAAGTTTTAGTCAGAAGGTGAATTGATCAATTCTTTCAAATTTCCCTGAACGTTTTTCAGATTTCTAAGGATCGATTGGTGCAGTAAAATGCGATTTTATCGTCAGTCTTTCTGGGTTTTGGCGCGTTATTCTTGTTTCATCTTTTTTTTTACAATATGAAGTGAATGGCTATAATTTCGATAAAAACATTGGCTTAATCGTAGCATTTGAGGTTATGTTCTAAACATAGAATTCTCAAAAAAGCGATTTTCTTAAATTTATTATATTCTATAGGTATTAAGCAAAAATAAAAACTGCTTCATGCGAAAAGAACCGCTTTTAACTGATTGAATTTTTTTTAAAATCTAGATTCCATGAAGTATAATAGGTACACTGGAGTTGGTTTCTCAGAATTTAGTTATTCACCAAAGATCACAATATTTTAGTAGCTCCAAATACAGTCAACTTATATAAACCAATTTTCTTCCCAAAGCCAAGACAAAAGATAGCTCTTCTTAATAGCTCTTCTCTTTCTCATTCAATTGCTTAACAATTTTATGCATCAAATAATGCGAAAATTGAGAAAGTGTGAATTTGGATTTGGGTTTTGTTCAAGAAAACGAGAATATCTCTTTATATATACAGATATATATTAAGGTCAAAGGAATCTGGAAATCGACGAATGTTTTCATTTTTAATTCATAGGGTTTGTTTGGAATGGAATTTTAATGAAAACCCTTAAAATATTTAAATAAATAATCTCTCATAAATACGCAAACCTATCCTCGACTTTAAGAAATTCCTGCAATAAATTTTATTCACATATGATCTTCAAACTCTGTTATCTCCAACAGCTTTTTAATTGATTAGGAATGTCAATAACAATGACTTTTGTTTTTTACTTCCGCCTTTTTCGCGATGACTAATAAAACTTTATAAAGTCCTAAACAATATGCTTAGCTCTAGAATATTTTAAAAAAAAGTGATCTATAAATTAACAAAAAAGTTATATTCGCCTTAGAACGAATTAATTTGTAAAAGCCAATATATTTTGCTAAATCTTGGGCGCGTCAATTATCCACTCGGGACTATTTTTACGCAAACCTTATAGTGTTTTGTTCATTAGGAGCGTATGGTAGCAGGCGAATTATGTCCATTTTATCTTCATTTTTCTCCTCGTAAATGCTACCATTCAAAGAGTTTTGAAATTTTGGTTATCCTCTAAGAATGAAGAAATTCGAGTTATTATCATTTTGCAATATTGAATTTGAGATGGTTAGCAGACAAACGAATCGGATTAAAGTGAATGGATAAGTAATTGATAAAGAAAAATATATTATTTGGGCTCATTGATGAATATCCCTGAACGTAACAAACCGCGGGACTTATCTATTAACCTTACACCCTTGGGAAGTAGATGTTAAGAAATGAAGCATTTTCCCAAGAGATATCAGATGTAAACGAACTCAATTTAATTTCATATACAAAGCATAGCATCATTCTCATTTCTTCTCTTCCGTTTGAATGTATCCGTATCTCAGCAGATTTTTTGCAACAGTTTCTATCTATGTCCGTACACTTTTGTCTGTGTTTATATGATAAGGTTATCAACTTTCATTTTATATAATAAATGAATTGAATACCAATCTATATAACTATACACATTAATATACTTCTAATATAATTATAATATAATTTTAATAACATATAAATAATATAATTTTAAGAAACTTAGTGCACCTAAGAATTCAGGCGAAACTGAAATTTATTGATGAAGTGTGTTATATCAATCATGCTTTCAGTTTACATTTTACCGAATCCTTTTTTTGAATCAATATTTCCGGTTTGTGAAATTTGAACTTCAAAAATGTACATCTCTTCAAATTTTTTTGTAATCGATCTTAAACTATTAAGTAAAGTTCTGTGCGGCTGTCCAACTTCTAGTTTCCGTTTTTCCATCGAATTTGCCAACAACGTATAGACACGCAAAGTTCTATTTAAAATTGATAAGTTTTCGAAATCGTGCTTTTGAATATTACAAACTAGTGCATTAAATGATTAAAGTTTTAAATCTATCGAAAGAAAAAAAAGATTGTGTACTAGATTTGTCATCTGGATTGTTGCGTCTTGTAAAACCTAGAGATTTATCAGCGTACGATTCTTATTAATTATACTTATTTAATTATACCTTCCTGTCTCTGTTCGCCATCTGCTAACGTTATCACGATCACAAAAATTAAGAGAAAGAAAACTATCGCTTAGTATAAATACAATATGTTAGTTGAAAGTCATAATTGTTACTAACAAATACAGAATAAATAAAAAAATAAGTCTTAACGTACTCGTTTTGCGTATGAGCTTCTTAGCCAGAATAGATACAAAATGAAGTCCTTTTATCTATAAAAGATAAAGAATTAGGCCTACTCAGACCTCCACTTAATAATTGTTATATATTCACTTGAAGGTAAATATTTATAAGAGACGCAATAAGACGGATTTTTCCACTTTGTTACTGTTATGATTTAAAAAACAAAAACAAAACAAGACCGTATTAATGCCCAACGATTATTATTTTGGTTTTAACTCGTGTAATAAAAATGCTCTGGAAAGTGAAACAGAATATCGAGAGTATATAATGAGAACATCGTTATTATTTTATATGCTGATTAAATTAAAACAATAACAAATGCTATGGAATTTTTACCTCCTTTACATTAAATGCAAAAAAGATAACATTTATTTGGAGGGCGGTCCTCTAGGGAAGGAAATCTAAAAATATTTTATTTACCATGATAACAGGTTTAACCTAAAAAATTTGCTTCTTTTTATAAAGAGACAAATAAAATATGTGTGGTATTTATATTCGCCTTCAGATATTTTTCTAATGATAATGAGTCATTGATTATTGATTTTATTAAATTGCACTTTGAGTATAAGAGCTTTAAAAAGATTAAAGTTATTGAAAACAAGTAAATTAAGAAATGATGTGAAGCGTTCTTTTTGCTCATATGAATTTAAATCTGATTATTTCCTTATTAATCGATCGTTTTTTTTTTTTTTTTTTGGTATTATTATATTCAAATTTGTATGTAATAAGCATTTGGGCTGTTCCATTCCATTTCAATATTGCACTTCTGCTCAGGGGGTCATCATAAAACTTGAGTATCTATCAGAGACTCAGCGAAACAAGATGAGAGATAGTAAATTTAATGTAATTAATTAAGAATCTAAGTTTCCAATAGAAAAGGAGCTATGCGATTTCTTCGCTCTCGAATGTATGTTCAAAATAGCTTAAGATTTATGTAGATAGGATAGAGCTTCTTCCACATCTAGCTTAGAGCCTAAAAATATCGGAGATCTTTGATGAATTTTCATCATACGCTTGGAGTTGACTTAGTAGCGGGATAAATAAATATGCCACCATATTTAATAGTACGATGGACATCTGCTACCATAGAGCCTACATACCGAGCACCGTAAAAATTTAGAAAAAATTTTCAATGTCCACGACATAGAAAAATTTTTTCAAAAATAAATAAATAAATTACAAAATATAATCAAAAACTTATCATAACGTCTATAACGTTTCATATTGTTCAGCAACCACGTTATGGCCAGTTGTTGTAGTTCTCACCGGAGAAGAATAACTTCGTTATTTGTCGATCTTTCAATTTAGTTGATTTATCGACTGACAAACTGAAATACGTACACAACGGCATGGAAAATTTTAATGATCACGCTACCCTAGATCTGCAAATATTTTAGGCAAACACCGTTTTATGTTGCACGCTAACATAACGCCAATCAATGACCTACCCCAATTACAGGTACCTAGTAATAAAATATTACGAGCAGTGGAGGGCATTGAAGAAATTCTAGATGTTTATTTATTCAATATACAAGATCCCGATAGTCCGGCAAATGTTTTAATTTACACAATTTTGCCATCTACAAATCAACAAGAAACAAGGGACGGTTTATCGTGAACGGTCCAGCAACTCTAACATTTTCTCAGGCTGATGTTACAATGCCACCACTACAGAATCCTTCAGTTATCAGCTACTCTTACAAGTCTCTGATGGCATAGAAACAATTGATACCGTTTTTTTGCCTGTATCGGTGCATCCTTTGGAGTTACGTCTGGTTAACAATACCGACTTGATAATGATACATAAATCTTCCCGTTTTCTGGGTTTACAGGTATATTTATAAAACTTTAAACTAAAAGCATTATAATTTTGATATCATATTTCAGGAGTAATTAGAAAAAAATTCGGGAGAAAAGTATTCTTAGATCTTTGATATAGTAAAGATAAATTCAATAGAAGAAGGGACAGATAAAATGAAAAAAATCTGTATTCACCGAGATATATTTTTGCGCCCTACACACTCTGCTTCTTAATCGAAAGACAGCAGTAATAAAAATTTTAAACAGCCTACTGTGAATGTGAATTCAGTGCCCGAGGTCATTATACAGTAACGAGATGGATACAAGTCAGACGAACAGACTGACACGTATAGATCAAACTTAACCCTCTCTGGCAGATAAAAGAAACAAAAACCTTCACTTGGACCACAGTAACTTCATACTTTGAGATCGAAATCTAAAATGTCTCGATTTCATTTTCGTACAAACTTTATGAATGATGACAAGATAGATCTGTGTAGGTAAGAAGAATCAAGATTTAAGATATAACAATGCTTCGAGAGACATTTAATGTAAATTATCTCATTCTATTCGAATTTAAGACGATACACATTTAAAAAATTAAATTAAAATTTGCTTTTACTCAATTACCGTTCGATGTTGAAAAATTTCATACTTATTTATGTCAAATTTAAGATCGATAATAGCACAACATTTCCCCCTTCAATTCAAGAGCCAACTTAAATTATAAAATTATCTATCGATTTAAAATTGTTTATAAATAACGCCTAAAAGCATACCTCGTAATAGTAGCATCAAAATGTGTTAACATATTTAAAATATTTCCTAAAACTCTCAAAGAGTTAATTCAGAATTACCTTCGTGGATATTATAAAACTCAATTACCAGCTCTCCACCATTTCGCGGTAATTCTTCTGTTAGGTCCATATCATGTTTTAACTCGATATCGTCATTAGAAATTATTGTAATATCTTAAGGAATTAAAATAAATTTGAGTTTTAATTGAATCTCTTCAAAATCACTGCAGTTTAATATGTTTAATACGTACCATTTGCAAAGTCTTCGCCGTCAATCCAATTTCCATTTAGCCCGTCATAAATAGAGAATAGCTCACTAGATGGCGGCGATATGGGCTCGAATTTGCCGTCCCAATACAAGTCCCGTGGCAGGACCAGAGACTCCATTGTCGTCAAATCTTTTATATTGTAAATTGTTAAGGCTGCCGTTGTCGTGACCGTGTCGTATTTTATTCTTGTTGCTTAAGAGTATTATGATTAATGTTAAAGATGTTAAACTTGTTTGAAAATATAAGGAGTCTTTTCCTAAGGAAACGTTCTCTAAAGTTGAAGAAGCCATGATGGCTCTGTAAAAAAAAAAAAAGAAAAAGATCAACAATTTAATAAACCTCCCAGCCATGTAACTTTGAAACTTTTTTAATTGTGATCGTCGAAAGGTCTTTGTTTTTGTGATCTGAAAATTTGGGGAAAATTTCTTGTTTGTACATCTACTTCCGAAATTCTCACTTACGATCTTAACAACATATAATGTGAGACCCTTTGCCACGCCGGTAAACTTTGCACGAAAATAAATTGAAGTGTCGATAACGGTTCAACACATTTCATTATAACTTAATGGGAACGCAGGCAGCAAGTGTACAGAGATGAAACGACTGTTAAAATACAATTCCTGAAGACATTTACAAAAATTACTCTAAAACATAGTTTTTATCGAAAAATTTGCCTGTAAAAGAAAAGTAATTTCAATGTATAAAGGAATTTCTCTGTTAAACTTGTTATTATTGGTTCCAATCCACAAAAAATATGAAGAGAAAAAGATAATTGTTTTCCATTGAAGGGGCAGGTATGGCCTCCTCTCAGCTATGCCCGCTTCTCGCATACAGATCTTCACTGCCGAATTTGACCATCATGCACGAATAAATTTTAAAAGTCTCTTGAAGTTTATTTGAGGTTTGCACTTTTGCGATTATTGTGTTGGGTCAGTAAATGCTTTAATGTCAATACATCTTTCTTATTACATTCTTTTTTTTATATTTACAACCTATCAACAAAAATTTTTACATTTGCATTAGTTTTTTTCTCATCTTAGTACAAGTCAAGGCCAAACTCATTCAAACAAGTGTGTGTGTGTGTGTGCGACACCTCTATAGGCAAAAGTGCGCTTCAAAATGAAAGGAGTGAAAAAAGAAAACGTGCAAAAACATTTTAAATTTAATCTTTTAACGTGACATAGCGTAGCGCAAAATATGGTAACTTTTATAGATAGAAAATTTTATGTAGAAATAAGCCTCAACTGTAGGTTGAACCAAGTTCAACGCCAAGGCTACTTTTATTCCGTGATTACAATACGACTCTTTGCAAATGTAACTGAATACATAAATGTCTGCTTGCGTCTTAGTCTGCAAAATCGGAATCACCTTTTTTGTTCTGATTAAAGAGAATCTTCTTAACATACGTTTTTTTTTTTATTCCAAAACCTATCACATCTGTGAAGGTGCTTTGATATTAACAAAAAAGCAATGTTTAATAGACATTTTAATTGCACTCTTACATCGCTTATATATATAGATTTATATGCAGCAACATCCACGTAATTTTGTCACTTGTTTTTCATTATTTTATATATATAGTTTCTAGTTTTTATTATATAAAATTCTTAAATTCCTCAATTATAACAATATTTCAACTTTTAACTAATGCTGCTTACCTTTTACCTATCATGATAATCCTTTTTGTTTTTATTACAATAGGGCTTCGAATGATTCTACAATAGTTATTATTGCACTAAATTTACTAATGAGGGGATAACACATCAAAGGGTATATAAAAGAATTGAAGTCAAATGGACAAATAAAAAAAAATTAGACATAAAACTTACAAAACTATGTCACAATATTTTTTTTTAGTTTTTTCCTAAAAGGATAACCATATGCAGCCGAAACCGTAACTATCAGTTATTTTCTATCATCTCATTTTGAAATACCCACCGAAAAGTTGATCGCGTACTGCACGTGACTATTATCGGAGCTCAAAACAATTTTCCATTCACAAATGAACTAATCGTGTACTTAAAAATAATATAAAGAACAAATAACAACTGGACAAAATATTTTCTGTTACCCGCGCTCGTATATTAATCAATATATAGCAGATTAACAGAACTGATTACAACGGATAACAGTGATGATTAAAATTATATTTCTGTATGCATACCCAACACTGGGAAATCGTAGTATAATTTATTTAGTTTATAAAAGATAGAACTGTGTACGATTGTGCTATGACCTTGAGCATACACTCTGTCCGCTACCACTTCTATGCGATCTTGAACATTTTAAAAATTGTTATAGAAAATTAGTCATGTTCAGAATCCATTTAAAGGTGACTATGAGACGCTTAAAAAAAATTCAATAGCTTAAGGAACAAAACGCTCTAGAAGTACTGAAAGTTGCAAATTTTCTTCCCAAATATCTTATAAATTGTAACAGATACGTGTAGAAGTTAGATTCACCTGACCGAGTTGCACTTTTATACCTGCTATGGTAGTGACATCATACTTTGACTAAAATTAGTTAACAAGAATTTTTTGATACTTTTGGCAGTGCTGGCCATTTTATGAAAAAAAAATGATTCCAAATTATATATGGAATGCAATATTTACGGAGTTATAATTAAGCAGGGAAGGAAAGACACTTGACATTTGTGCACTATTATGGCATAATTGAAAAAAGTTTAGCAAACATATCTACGAGAGATGTAGGAAAATCATTTCTAAATTTAGAACTAATAATAGACTTCGTCAGAGCGAGTACTTATAAGTCGATATACAAGTTATAGACAAAATAATATAAACATTATGTAATGTAATATCAGGGTTTCAACCAAACAACGTAAAACTCTCGCGGAAAAAGTGACTGCACAATTCAACGCTTACTTGAGTATTGTTTCGGCAAAAAAACTTTTATAACGTCAGTCGTTCACAGTGCTTTGTCTGTCCCCTAGAAATATATAGTGAGCATGAATTTAACAAAGGAAATTAATAAATGAATTTTCAACTTTCGTTGTCTATAAACGATAACAATGATTTCAATTGATCAATTGGTATTATTGTGAAAGTCTCGAGAAAGCAAAATCGAATCTATATCTACAACATGGGATTCCAACTGGTGAAACTATGTGCTAGTCCGTATGTCAACATACTTATATCGTAACGCGTGAAGTCTGAATGTCAATTAATGGCTTAATAACATGCAAACAGATACTCAGTTTTGCTTGCATACATAATCTCATTAAAAAATATAAAGATTAGAGAAGCGCGGAAAACTTTTATCAATACGAGGCGAACCCGCCGCCCCTATTAAATGTAGTTGACATAGGTCGAGAGGAAAGTGCAGTTATGACGTTCGACAGTTATCTTTTTGACTAACTCAGTTTATATGGTTGTCTCAAGTCATAAATAAGTTAACAGAATTAAGGTATAAAATTCATATGCTTACTCCTGTTTTTAGTAAAACTGAAAATCATTTCTTTCAATGATGACATTGCAAACAATAAAACTGCTTTAATATCAAGTATCGAAAATATATTTAAAATAGAATCAAATTTTTATATCTTTACATTTTGAAGAACAATGCATTGCTCTTTAGTCTGCTGTTTTAAAATAAATTAAAGTTTCTTCATTCTCCACATATAGTCGTAACGAGATTATTTTCTCTTTAGTTACAAACAAGTAAATCGTGATCCGAAATTCTATAAAATTACGGCTCCTACTTACTTTACTTTTTTTTTATATTTACTACAATTTCCGAGCTTTTATATTCTTCTCAACATCGATCGCTTTTTTTTCAGTGATCCATCGCTTAGGCGATGTTGGCTATACGTGTAGTACGATAACGATCAGAAACGAAAGAAGTAGGAAGACAAAGAAAGGGAGTCCGCGGGGAGGATAATACGTGCTCTACGGTTACCGATAGTAAAGTGTCTATTCTAGCCTCAAAATGAAAGAAAATGTCCAGATGTTTCTGTGAACTATGAAAACTTTTAATAATGCAATTATTAACTAAGCACTTACTTCTTAATAGCCATATATTTTGCAACAACAAGAATAACAAGAATAACAAAATTAGTTCTATCGTCGTTCAACCAGTTCAGCTAACACATAGCGATTGTTTTATACGGATTTTTATTATTTTGTCAGTTATCAGATAATTATGTCAGCATTTTGGTAACCTGCTTTACTTCATGTACATTCCTCAGTTTGCTAAAATCCAGCGCAAAAAATTCTTCTTTGTTAAACATGTCAGTAGCTTTCGAACCATCACTCGTGCAAACATAATTGAAAGAAACATGCAATCAACAATTATCCATACATATACAAAAATGATATATGGTCAAAATTGCTCTGTTGGCAAACTAGAAAACGAATATGGCTAAAATGAATTTTGTAAACATGTTGATACAGGTCGACTGCACATTCGTAACTGACATTACTACTTCAAAGTTATTAGTTGCATGTTGATGTTGCGTCAGCTATTTTCTATAGAATTTGATTCAGATATGCTATAAATCTAACGCTAGCAATTCATTTAACCAATTTAACAAGTTATACAGTTTCCATAGTGTACTAACACGTGCTTACACCTAAAAAATGCACAAATTAGATATTAATTTCACCACAGCATTCCTTTTCTTCAAAGAAGAGAGGGGAGAGCTTCATTCCGAAGGTACCCAAAAAGAAAATTAATGTGGAGACAAATTTTGACAGTATCTTTTAAACAATGCTACTCACGTTTTATTTGTTATTTTCGCTTTAATTAAAAACTTTTTATTGCACCTTTCGTGTGCTTATTTGCTGTTGTGCAAATCTTACTATATATCCATCTTCACCTTAATATAAATGCATAAAACACACCCGACACTAATTTATTCTTTTTACGTTTCATTGGGAGAAATGATACTGAATCCTTTAAAAGTTTTTTATATTGATTCAACTTTAGATGGATTGCTATTCTTACAAATTTCAACCATATTGGGGGAAGGGGATTTGTGAAATGAGAATTTGGCAGCACTTTAAAGTGTAAAGTATAAAAATTGACTTTTTTTCTTCTGAACAATGCTATCAAACTTCACGATTTATAATAATTCCAAAATACTTTAAACGCTTTTATCAGTAAAATCAAACTAACTGTACATTAGTAAGTCAACGTCAACAATGTAAAATGTTTATCAGATTAAAAGCATTTGGAAATTTTTAGTCATTAAAACAAAACCACAATTTACAAATATTAAAAATAAAAAAACCGTGCGTGTTTTTAAAAACGCTAAGTTGGCATTATTAAATAATTTAAGAAAACATCAGAAGTCGGTACGGACTGTAAAGGTTATTTTGTGAGAATATATTCGTTAAATATAACTTAAAAAATTAAAGTCAGTTTAAGATAAGAGCATTACACAAATTAATGAGAATAGAAGTAAACCATTAACACCTAAGGTAATTAGCGGATTTTGCATCAACATTAAATACATTGGAATTACGTTGTTATCAAAATGTCAGGCGATTAATTGGTCGACGACAAGCTAACTTGCCCCCATTGTTGAAACAAAATAAACGAAAGTAACAGTTTCTTGTAAAAGTATAAAATTATAAAGAATTCCACTTAAATTTGATCATATAACTCGGTTACAGCATTAAAGAATTATCTACAGCAGTACAAACTTTATGGATTATTTGATTGCAAGCTACGCATACATTCACATCCTCTTTGTGCAAGAAAACATCGCGACAAGTGTGTGGAAGAAAACAGCGATAACAGCTTGAAATACCTGTGTTGTATAGAAAGTGCAATAGAAAGGAAAAAAGACAAGAAGTTGAATAATAAGAAGTGAATGTCATTTACATTCTTAAGTGGATGTGCATAAATCTTGGACGATGATATAGACCTAGTCCAAAGCAAAGTAAATTACCAAAAAAAAAAAAAAATTTTATTTATGTCACCCAAAATGGAAATTGCGAAGAACTGCAAACAAGTCTACAAATTCGGGTAGTTGGTAGTAAAATAGTCGCTAGATTATTTGTTCTTGGAGAGCCACAACTTAATATTCGTTTGTAAACTGCCTAAAAGACATGATATTACCTTAATAATTATAAATTTTTTTAAAATTACTATAAATGTAGTAGAATTTACAATTTAAATCATATAAATGTGTGATGTAGCGAAAATACTTTGTCTAGCCACAAGTTGTTACAATTTGTACAATTTAGATAGGAAAACAAATTGTAAAGTAAAAAAATCGAAATTATTTGCAAATTTAAACAATATAGTAGGTCATAATACGGAAAACACACGTCATCAAATTTAAACTTTCATTGACCTCGGCTGACTTTCGACACTTACGGCAGATGTTTTTTCGTTATGGGTTTATGCTTCGATTCAGTCTTTGTATCTAATTTTTGATCTCTGTCTACGACCTGGTTGTAGTCTTTTATGCGTTTATTTAAGCGTTTAAGCTCAATCTTTTGCCCTATGTTTTGATTTCTATTGAGGCTTGTCGTGAACTAGAAGCACTCTACGACGATTAAATTCTCGCTACGAAGCTAAGATATATTCAAGTGTTTTGCAAGGCCTTTTAAAGACTAAGTTCAGAAATGCTTCTAACAGTGAAGTGTTCGCAATGGTCAAAGTGCTTTGTGATATTTATATACTAGTTGGTTAAGATTTTGATAGTCTGGAATGGAGAAATCGAATGTAATTTTTTTCTTCTTAGAATTGCGTTCTTAATCAGAATGGCATCTTCAAGTAGATCTTTAGAAATGTAATCGTTCTCAACTTCTGATGAATTTTTCAGCAAATACCGTTTTATTGAGTTTCAATATTTCCTAATATTTGCTATTAACCGCAATTTGATGCTGCTGAGTTACAAGTTATTTTCATTAATTGATATTTCTTCCCTTTTTTCCTTTTCATTACGTATAGTCGTAAAGATGTGTTATTATAACACAATTACAACAATAACAAAGGCAATAATAAACTGATAACATGCATAAAAGAACAAACACAATTTCGAACGAAAAATAGAAAAAAAACAAAAACCAACACTACGAAAATAAAGAGAAGAGATATTAAAAACCAAAATAGAAAAAGAGTGTGCTCTCCATTCCTTTAGCGGCTATCAAAGCGAACATAATCAATGGTACTTATCGGCTAAAATTCGATTTATATTGTTTTAGTGCCCTGTTTGAAATGGAAATGAAAATATCAACAAGAACCGCCAACCGTATCAATCATATTACTTTCAACTGTGATAATATAGAGCGTTATTATTATTTGATATCATCATCAATAGTCAAAAAATCCTTAAACCACAAGTGTACATAGTGTCTTAAAAGTAATTTTAAATTAAAAATAAAAAGAAAAAGAATATGATTTGATCCGCGGATTCAATAAACATTTCGAAGTTTATTTTGTAAATATTATTTATATTGATGAGCGTATGAGTGCGGGCATGTATATAATATTTATATACCTATAAGCCTCACAAAAAACAAAATTGCCGAGTTCTTTTCTGTTTTTTGTAAACATGTCGAACAAATTCGAAGGCTATCAGCGTTCCACCAGCGCAGTAATTGGTAACATGTCTGCCAAAAATCTACCGGCAAACTTTTCAACGGATTCAAATTCATCTGTTTCTTCAGTATCAGCCAAAGCTGAACGTGAATCAATTCATTCGGGTCAGTTTATGATTTCAACATTTGAAGCCGAAGAAACGCAGGATGATTTGGATGATGGTGAAGTGAAAATGCTCGATCCAGAAGATCCAAGCCTTTCAAAACTTGACGAGAACAATACCTGCTTAGAGGTGCAGTTGTATGTGCCTCGTAAGATAGTCCAACAGCATAAACATGATGGCAACTCAGTTGGTACAATTACTTCCCATCTCGAAATTGAAACTACGCTGAGTAAACTGTTTAAATGCTTGGATTTGACCTACAGGTAAGGCTTTCAATTTGTCAGAATTTCTCATTTTATACGTATTATTTCCATTGCAAAAATTCGAAAACTTTCGGAATCTTTTTGAATACCCTTAACCAACTTCAATACAACTGCAACTTAAAACTATTTTCATAAGCAATAAGATCTTGTTTTAGATTGGAAGATACGACAAGAAAAGCAAATCTAAGTTGGTCTTGCCCACAAAACTCCTCGTAACGGTGCCTAACAATATAGTTAGAATTGGTTACAAAAAAATATAAATAATATATTGCGAAACCAGTTTTTGTGGTTTTATAAAATTAAGTTGATTTGAACATGATTTCTATATTTATTAGATTATTACCAAAAAATATTTATGCTAACACTTCGATCAATAATTTACGAAAATTAACGACAGATATCGCAACGATAGATACCGAAAAAATCCATGTCTAAAAAGCGCCAACCTTCGAAATTTCTTGTAATTTCTATCATTTCTTTGTGAGCAACACTGATTGTATGGATTTACTTTTATTATTTTCAAAAAAATGGATAGATCCAAATTTCCTTTTTGGTAATAAAATATGACGTCCCATCTCAGCCTTAGCTTGAAAAGTGTTACTGCTCCATTGGTTCTTGCGATTATGGTTCTGCCTTGAAAACAACAATATAACGGTAGTTTTCTAATTTTAAACGTGATCCTACGGATGCCAATGATGGATGTGGATGGCCAAAACAAGTGGTTACGTAGTATACGTAAAAAAATCCTGAAAATTATTCTCAAAAATAAAATAGTGAATTCCCTGAAATGCCAAAAAGCTACTCAATATTTTACATGAAAATTTTGGGTATGAGAAAGCTATTATATTATGAAATGTATTGATATGTAATCTCGTTTTAAAACGATTTAATGAAAAGGTTTAAGATGCTTAGTTAGGGCAGCCACACGAATCTATGATATATTATCAGATTTTTATGGAAATGAGATATAAATTTAAAGTCCAAAAAGTCTGCTCCGATTACATTTACGAAAAATTCATGGTGTCTGTAAAAATAATTGTAAAGTCATACTGCAGTATTAGGACTATTTATTTGTTATAGCCGATAAAAAGGAAACAATGGCAGTGACTTGATTCGGGCAAGAGTCGATTAAACCATTTGCTTTCGTGAGATCAAAAATTCGCACAACACCGAAATTTTGGTCAAGCTTTTTCTATTTGAATAATGAATGGGATAACGAATTTCAATAAAATTGCAAATCCGTTAAGTAAACCAGAACCTAGTTTTTATGAATCATTATCAAATCCCAATAATCCCAAATCCAAACCGTTAATATTCTAGAAAATGTTTGTATAATATTTTTTTAATAATAAAGTTTCTCATAAAATATTCCCCCGTACATATCAATTTGTTGTGTAAACGAAGAACATTTTCGAATTCAAAAATTAATTTCTTTTCCAAATTTTTTAACATATGTGTTTATGTCTTTCTTTATCTTTAAGCCAAAAGTTAACATCTCCGAAATGGAATCATTTCAAAGGAGTACGTTTACGTTGGAAAGATAAAATCCGATTAAATAACGTTATCTGGAGGTGCTGGCACATGCAATGTAAGTTTAAAATAATTAAGAAAGCAAGTATTCACCCTTTTAGTTATAACATAAGATAAGCATATAAAAATTCCTTACGACCATTTTGCAATTTATATTCCCCCAATTTGGACTGGCAACACAAGATAATTATTGTGTAATTTTCAAGATATAGTTTGAATTTGTTTCAGTTTTTTTTCCCTTTCATACTTAACTCTTTTACTTGTTCTCTGGAAAACGCCTATTACCCTATTTTATTCAATTATTGTCTATTTTAAATTTGAAATACTAAAAGCTCGGTGGACTCAGAAGTGACTTAGATTCCCTTTCATTGATTAACTCATGTCAAGTTACGAAAGGAATGACAATTTATTAAAGACATTGTTTCCGTGTTTAATCATTTTCATTAAATTTAATATAAGAATTAATTGGTTTCATAGCATTATAAATTGATACTTTAGCCTCTAAATATTTTGGAGCAGAAGAAATGTTTTTTTGGTAATAGTCGACGGATAGATCGAAGTGCGGAATGTAATAAAGAAAGAAGAAGACTATCTTTAATGGTTATATTGATTATTTGCTAATTACAGATTGCAGCTGGGACCATTTTCTGAAACTCAGTAACGGCAGAATTTGAAGTAAAACTCATTGCTGCACAAAGAATGTTGACGTCATAATCTATAAGTAACTCCGAGGTTTTACTAATTGCCTGGAGATGCAAGAGTTTTTTTTTCACTTTTAGAAAAAGACAAATTTATCGACTCTTTGTTAGTGGCAAGCAATCCATTTTGAGTCGTTTCTAAACTCAACTTGACCGTAACGGAAACTCCAAATTTGTAAAATAGAATCTTTTTTTCAGAAAATATGAGAAAGAAATTAATTCGTTTTCTTGTGACTAATTGCGATCGAACCAAAAACGAGAAATTTGAGACTAAATCTCTTTTTGTAACAAAGATTTGTAATGAAAATTCATCCATATCCATATCGAAAAGTAGATAGTCATTCCTAAACAGATTCCGCTGTTTGAAGAACAAATATACAGGTACCAGTTTGCCGTCTACATTTATATGCGTTACAGACATTTAAAATTCCTTCGAAGCTTATATAGTAATCATAGATAATCGGTAGATTAAATTCGTCCGGAATCAAAAATTTAATTATGCACTTCTAAACCATTTTAAATGTGTTCGTCTCCCCTTATAAGATACACTAACATTGTCCTATATACCTAACCAAATACTCCAAGTGAACATGTTAAAAGAGAACAGTGACACATTGGATCTAAAAGTTTGCCCCGCATCCACTCCATACATAGTAGTAGGGACTTTGACAATTGCTTAATTAATCTAAGCGACGCAAGATATTCTCTCAGCTTCGTTGTAAATAATGTAAGAAGTTATTGTGAATTAAAGGGTGACACATGGCACTAACACATCCATATCTAATTCTAATTATTGTTGCTTTTAATGTTTTAATTTTAATTTATGTATTTGTAAAGTTTCGCAAATTGATTAAAATATTGAATATGTATGAGTGAATTATCAGTTAGTTACACTTATCTTTTTTTTTTATATGAGTAGTTTACAATTTTTCATTAGGTCTTTCAGACTAATTCTTAAATTTAGTTCGCGTCTTTGCAAAAAAACTATTTGTTCTCATTCTAGGTGCTTAGGTGCTTAGATATTTTGAACGTTGTCCGTGAGATCCGCCTGCAATAGTTGCATTTAATCTTAAATTAGTAATGTCGGGCTAGACGAGTGCTAAAGCTCGCTAGTTAGGGTCGCTGGATTCGTTTGCTGTTATTATTCTATTGAATTGAAATTTTTTTTTGATAATGCCGGTCACTTTTCCTTTTAAATTAATCGGTAAACGTTTATTTAAAAAAAAAAAAGAAATGAAATCATAACAATTGAAGCAACGAAAGCCCCATACTACATCAAACCTCAACTTTCCTATAATATTGCTGTTTTGTTAGACTTGAGTTTCAAAAAAAATAGTTTAACAACCAAAAAAAAAAAAAATGACAAATAAATTACTAGAACCGTGTCTGTAATTTGTTTTACAATTTATTATACATAATATTGTTTTTGCTGACAGTGAGTGTGAATGTAAGATTGTTTTATCGTTAGCAATAACAAAATAATCAAAGAACAAATAAACATGTTGCGACGAATGTTCTGCTGGAATTCTTCAAAAATGTCGTTACAAATGTTCAAAAAACAACAATTTTTAAGGTTAACTAATAATTGCATTTATTTAATTTAAATATTATTGAATCTTTTTCTATGTGCGTGGATATGTTTACTCTGCTTCGATCGTAAAAAATAATTGATTATTGTTTTTTGTTTTAATCTTTACAGTTATTCTTAAGCGTAGAACGCCGGTCTGTCAATTCGCTTCGCCTCTGGATGTGGATGTTCACAGCAATCCCCAGGTAATGATATCAAAAGATAGTCAAGCTACGATAATGTTTTGGAAAAAGAAAAGCTCTCTATTAGCGTAGTGGAAGGATTAAGTAACAATTCATCGACAATCGCTTAATTGCTGCACGAGCAGCAGCAGCTCTTGTGCGTCTATGCTTAAACTTGGTGAAAGGGGGTACAAAGCGCCAAAAGGGTCTCCAGCGTTAAAAAACTAGTAGAGAGCTCGAGAAACGAAATTTTTTAAAAACATCTGTTCACTTTACTAGTGACGTTAAATAGATTTTACAAAAGCTTTATTATATCGTGATCAAGCACGTAACTGGCGAAGGAAATTGTACTTCCAAAAATTACGGTGAATCCCGCACCGGCAACAGAAATACTTTGGAAAAGATATTTTCATTCGGTATCAAAACAAATTCCAGTTTTAGACATGCACGAATTTATAATTCTAACAAGTATGTATGGTCATGTTAAATGGCTAATCAAAACCATCTTTACATTGGGCTTAAGTAATATTTGTAGCTAACTTTGGATGAATATATCTCACAGAGTGTAAGTTACAGATTTTGTACCGAGCTTTAAATGAAGAGGGTGTGAGTTACAGATTTCATCCATTGTATTTCTAAGCGCGCTATGCTCATTTTGAAATTCGATTCTTGAGAAATTGGTTTCCGCTTTCTCTTGGGTTTTTGCTGTTTTTCTATGAAACAAAAGAATTTTTGAATACAAATTTGGTCACTTGGGAGGACTTCCGTACTCTACTGTTTAATATTGCATCCAATATTTAAATAATGCAGTTTTACGTTACGTTCTTAATTTTAGAGTATTGTGCTCGAGGGAAAATACTGGAAACGTCAAATGGTTGTGATCAAGGCCGAATATCGAAAATGGAGAAGAAATTTTAAATCAAAAGTCACTGGATCTTTGAAATATGACAGGGTATATAAAAAATTTACCTCAAAACTTGATTTTTTTTTATTGAATTTGCTCTTTCCCTTTTCTGCTTTAGAAAAGTGATCTTGATTTTTTGGAATGGTCCCCTTTAAATGATAAAAATTTGATGATATCTGAGGACTGGACCTCTGATACATTGTTTTCATCAATTAATGTTCCATTTCCCTTTCCTGATTCCAGAGAAATTGGTAATAATGTCTCTTATTATTTCTTATTCTAACTTTTCATTTTATCTACAGCACGGGGTGCTAGTATTGCCGACTTTATACAACCCAGTCTCGGACCATTGCAACCAAATTTAGATGATATAGAAGATATAACATTTCATGGTAAGTTTTTAAATTGACTCTTCATAAAAAGAATAAGATTTTTTCTTACGTCTGCAAATCGTTCGGAATGATCTCCGTAGAATTATTACAAAATCCTCGTTTGGCTTCAGTTCCTGAAGAAGGCTCCGAAGAAATGCTGAAGAATGTGGTTTATGGACTTTCCGAGATTATGGGTAAGTAAATAACGAAGCAGTATAGTTATTAAATGTCACGCAAGCATTCCTACACGAAGACCATTAGAAATGATAACTATAGCAAAACTTTTCTAGATTCTGAACAAATAGGTTCTAATAATATGATGGATGTTTCGACGCCAAATGTTGTTACGTCGTTACCAAATACAGCTGAGGATGCCAATATGCTTGAACTTAACAGTCCTTTAAATACACTGCGACTTGATGAAATATTAAATGAAGCTAATCAATCAAGTACGCACTCAAATGTAATCACTGAAGATGCTATTATGGAAGAACCAACTTTACAAAGTTCAACTAACGTGATAATCTTATCCCATACAAGCCCGGTATCCACCAACCGGAATTCAACTAAACTTTATGTTGGTGCTCTTGAAAATCATAATAATAGCAACGGTACAAATAACACTACAGTAGTACGTCAAAGTGGGAATGATTTTCCGGTAAAAAAAGGGCGAATATCTAAGAACTCACAAAGGCCGTTTAGGTAAGAGCTTTCGGGATTATTATTTTTGATTGCTTCAGATAAAAAAGAACCGCTAAATAGTGCCAATTATATAAATGATTTTTTTTTTTGCTCTTTTTTTTTGCAATTTTAAGACGAGAACCGCACAATTATGATAAAGCGCAACCTACTTTGCATCAGACTACAATGTATCAGCAAATGTTAGCTGAGCAGCAAAAAGCGCAGCAAGCGCAACATCAACAACAACTCCAGCGGCAGCAACATTTGCAATCTTCAAATGCAGCGGTGGTTAGTTTACAACACCCAAGTAACGTTTTTCCACCCACACCGCAACAACAACAACATTTTTCTGGCCAGTTGCCGTTTGTTAACACTGCGGCAACATTAAACAACATGTTGAGAATTGTAAACAATACGAATGTTACGACGGATTTTGCGGGGATAATGCCGTCAAGCGGCAATGATGGTGCACCATCAGCGATGAACAATAGTGTAACTGGTGAAACACTCACTGTAAGAACAGAAATACCTTCATCTGAAGTGCTTTCCATGTTTAATTTAAGCACAGTTGATGGCTATGGTACCAATTCTAGCACTAGCGTTAACTCATATAAACCGTCCAACACGCACCTGGGTACCTTTAAAAAGTCTGCCTCAACCGGCGCATATATTAACATTTGTGCTGCTAACAACGGCAGTCTGCCACAAATGTACCTCCAGCAAGATGGAGGAATTCAAGTAGAACAAACGGGACAAATGGCTAGTTCCGCACAATCACTACCATCGCAAATTACCACACACTTGGTCGGTCTGACTAATGCTATTCCACCACGTTCCATGTCGCAGGGATCACCTACAGCCATTCCTTCTAGTCAGCGAAGTCTATCTTTGAAATTGAATATATCTCCGCAATCACCTCAAATTAATAATACACCAGCCGTGCCTGCACAGCAAACTCATTTGCAAACTCAACAAGTTGGCCAAACGATAATGAGCAATACGGTGCCCAAAGAAATGTACCGTTCAAACAGTTTGCCGTTAAGTAGTTCTATACAAAAATTAGAAATGCGTCAAACGTCAAATGATCATTTTGTTGTTCCCAAGTATCAAGCAGCAGCAAAAAGCGTTAAATCTCGCATGCGCAGCAACTCAATTCATCATCATTTAAGTCAAGCGTCGAATAGCTCAAATGTAACTGTGACAGCTAGCGTGAATGGCGATACTGCCAATCCGAACGTTAATACGCAATTACATACCGCCACTAGCGATCCGATGATGAACAGCACTTTAGCTCAACTCTTAACTGCAAGTAAGATCAGAAAAATTTTGAGTTTTTTTAGATGTAGTTTGTAACACGTCCTTTTATTAAGACTCTCAAATGTCATGTTCGAGCAGACAGCAAAATGCCTCCTCAAGTACCGCTGCTGCAATAAGCACCACAGTGTCTGCATTGCATGGCCAAAACAAAATATCATCGGTAAATGGTTCTGCGCCAACTAATGTATATATGTCTGCTGCGCAACGTGCCACCTCGTCACCACCTTCTGCTTTAATAGGGGACATAAATCCGGCGTCAATCGCTAGAGAATTGCCTACACGTCAAAGTCTTCAGCACTGCGGACAAACACAACAACAACAGCCTTTACATAAATCGCCAAAGAAGTCGAATTCATTGCCTACACAAATAACGGCGTCATTAGTAAATACTCCATCTGCCCCTAAAGTATATGTCAGTTAAAGAAGTCAGCAACTATTTACAATAATTATTGTTTTGTAGATTTTAAGTTATGCATTGACTACTACTCCGCAACCAAGTGGTTCAGGTCATCATCAAAGCTTGTCACCCGAAAATTATCACGAAACCGATTCTCAACATTCTCCCACCCATATTGTTAAGTATCCACGTGATAGTCAACGACGTGCTGGTCACATACATGCCGAACAAAAGCGACGCTGCAACATTAAATACCAATTTGATCAATTGCATAATTTGATACCACAATTACATCAAAATAATTCTAAGGTTTTTATAAAATTAGATTTTAAATGCTTTGAAAACTTGTAGACAATTCATGGTTTCATGTTATGCAGTTGAGCAAAGCCGCAATGTTGCAAAAGGGCGCGGAGTATATTAAACATTTGCGCAATGAACGTGATACCCTTAAAGAACGAATGGAGGCGTTGCGCATGGAAAGAGATGCTCTTAATAATTCATTAACGTAGGTAGAATACAATATCTTAAAAGAAAAAGACATCGGCCTCGTTAATTTGCCACCACCATTCTATTCGTGAAGGAATTTTTCATTTACGTTTCTTTCCAGACATTTGCATTCAATTTTACCTGCTAATGGTGCTCCAGTCACACGACAAGGCACCGAACGTGTACGACAATTATACGAGCAGTATGTACGGTATCGAACAATGGAAAATTGGAAATTTTGGATTGTAAGTTACAAGTAAAAGTAGACATAGGACAAGATAGATAAGGCCAATTAACTACATATTAATTCAGGGAAATTCAAATTCATAGCATATATAAGCACTCTAATCAAATATTATGATTGCGATTTTGAAGAACTTTACCGTATCCGTGTGAAGCTCTGCCAATTCTATATAAATTCTACATATTTTGTTTTTCATATAAAATCGCAGCTTGGTCTTATTTTGGAGCCTCTTTTATCATCTTATACGACAACTGTATCGAGTGCTAGCTTGGATGAATTGAGACGAACGGCTTTTCTTTGGGTGGATCAGCATTGCTCGCTAATCGATTTAAGGCCAGGTAAATACAAAAAACGAACATTTCAAAAAAAGGCGACAAGCATCGGTCGGAAAAATCACCACAGTTTTAAATCGATTTTAGTCCAAAAGAGTGGCATTTTTAAGGTATTTTTTCATCTCATTTGACGTTAGGTAAAGTCATCTCTATCAACGAGATTGAAGATTATTCAAAACGATTTTTCTTGAATCTCGTAAATAGATAACTTTTCGCGCTTCTCAAAAGAGCTTCATGAAAGGTTCCTCTCGGTCCGACACTACTTTTCCATATTTTTAGACGATATCGAAATCGATTTCTTAGCAAAATTGTTTCTTATATTTATATAAAATTTCCTAGAGTGTTTTTTAAAAAAATGGATGTCTAGTAGTACAATACCGCCACTTGCAACTTCTTAATAAATATTTATTCGAATGCATGTGTATTTCTTTGTTGTTTGTGAATTTTATAGCGATCTCCAATAAACTAAAATATCTGATGACGAAAACCGATATCCTATCTGATCCACCGTCTGCATTGCAAGAAGAAGTTGCGAAAGCTGTTAATAACACCACCGGTCAGCATCCAAATTTGCACGGGGCATAAATGTTGGTGTAGAAGCAATCTACGCATGCGCCGTTGTTTGCTCAATTTCTTACTAAACTTATTTGTTAGTCGGCATCGAGTATGACAACAATTATCCGCTTCTTTCTCATTCTTTTTCACTTCAGTTTTAAAATACTATCAAAAATATTTTGAAATCAAAAAAATGTTGTACAAATTGTTTATTTTTGTAATTAATCAAATATCAAGTGTGTGTGTGTGTGTGTGAGTGAATGAGTGCGTAGATTTGTGTGTTTATGGGAGTGAGTGAGTGTATATTTATGTAAGTTTTACGTGGAGTATATATGTATATATATGTGGAGTATATATGTATATATATGTATTGTACGTATGTATGTGTATGAGTGAGTGTGAGTGAGAAAGAGTCAGTTCGTATATTTACGTATGTTTTTACGTGAAGATGTAATAATTGTAAAACAATGTGCCTATATATAGATTGTATATTTTAAGTTCATAATAAAAAACAAATTTTTAAATTTACAATTTTTAATAAGAAAAAAAAAGAAATACAAAGCTTCGTTTCGGTGATTTTCGTTTTACTATTTTGCTTTCAACTTAACTTATAAATGTTAAAAGTGCGTTACGGTGAATTAAAAAATTCTTGCTTTTTTTTTCTTTAATAATAAATATGTATAAACTTTAAAGCTAGTATTCATAATTTCTCATAGTATCGCTAAATGGAACAACAGGAAATGTCAGTAGTTTAAAATCTTTAAGGCAAATTGTTTATTAAAATAGTTATTACCGATGCTAAAACCAATAACAACATTTCCACAACCTTTACTGTGTGTAATATCCTCGTCATCTTTCAGATAATAGGTGTATACGCAGCTGTATTACGTAAAGTTGGCCCGAAAGTCTTATTATGAAAAATAGTTTTAATCGCTCTACAAAAGACGCGACATCAGACCGGTTTTACATAATTCTTAGCATTAAAGGTAATTTGGTAGCACAGTACGCATGATTATGAATTAAAAATAGTCAAAATACATTCTTCAGCATTTCAAGTCTTCTGTGAAAGTCTCAGTGAAAAAACAGATTTCCAAAATATGCTCTATACTCCTATATTCCCATTTTTGTTTTATAGTAGAAAGACTGTAGACCGTAGTAACGAGAACGATACAAGTTCCAATCTCCTCTAAAATATTTCGATCTTGGAAAGTAAGGCCGAAAAATATGTTTCGAAGAACTTTTCCAACAGTTCTTAGCAAACAACGTGCCATTCTAATTCGGTAGTGAATATTCTCCTCAGACATGTTTCTCTGCGTACTTTGTCTTTCTCACAAATTCCAAACGATACCCAAACAGCAGAAATGTTTATAATTTATGAAATTTATATATAAAATAAATGGAAATAATAGATAATATAAATGCAAAATCGTTATCCGCAAATGGAACAAATATTTTAAATTAATCAAACATTTTTTAGGAAAATCAAAAACTCTCGTTTATTTTTGATCCCTTGATACAAAACGAGGTATCGAGAATGTTTGTTAAAACTTGCGTTTACATTTTCTAAAATTTGAGATTGTTTCACAAAAAAAATTGTTTCTAAATGTGTATATTTAATTCAAGAATCTTTCTCACTTAAGCAACAAAGTATTCGAATTTATTATTTAACGGTTCCGCCCATTTTGTTGCATTTTTAGTTTTTCGTTTACTAACACAATTTATACTTTAATAAAAGATAAGTTTCTTTAGATGTCGTAAGTCTTTTGTGCTTCATTAATTGTAATAAAATGAAAAGACGAATGGCCTTTTTTATTATATTGATTAATAGACATCAGACACTCAGAAAGTTTTCCGCGAAAAGAGGTCCCTTCTTTACGCAAATTAGATAAAAGTAACGTTTTGGACTTAATCAAATTCAAATGTTGCGGAATAAAGCGTACCGAAGTGAAAGACAACTGTTTATACAAATAAATTAGAGCAGAAAAATTGTTCCTTTCTATTGAATATCTCCTTCCGATTTTTTATTTTTTTTGTTTTTTGTTTGTATTAAGACGGTGGTTTAAACCTCTGAATCTATATATCTACTAGAAAGATAAGCTCTTGTTGTTTGTTGATTCTTCCTGATTGATGAATACTATAGCCATTTTGTATTGATATACAAGAAAATTTAGTGATGCAGTTCACTTTTAATTATTGTGGGTTAATTTCAGAAGATTGATGACAAGCTTTCGAAAGTATTAATAAAAAGATTGGACTATTAGACGAAAAGAAAGAAAAGGTCGCAATTTTGATAAAAACTGCTCGAGCTGAGCATTGTTGCGAACAGGAAAAAAAAATATTGACAATATCGAATGATTTTTTGATGTTACTACATTTGCTACTTGTAAAATGTTCAGTTGATTCTTTTGTACACCACTCCATGTACTAGATGTATTAGATTTTATAAGTCGGATAGTCTTTGTCATATTTGCTGTATCTCATAAAGAAGTCATAATCTTATAAAAGAAACGATCACCATATGCTCATAATGCTTTCTGATAATATATGCCCTTTCAGCCTTGCATAGCGCTTTTCCGAATTACACCAAGAGCTTTTTTGGGAGGTTAGTGGACTGAAAAGGTTATGGCGTCAAGCCCAACTTCCCGTGCATACAAATCGACCTTTTCGTTTAAATGAAAACTAGAAGGACCCGATATCTAGATCAGATGACATTCCTCAATGTTAGTGTCTTTTAACTTATCATGGATTTCAAACACAAACATGTTGCATGGATTCTTTTTCTTTTCTTTTTTTTTTTTTTTTTTTGATTAAAATCAAGGCTAATTTACCATCAGAAAAATTTGCGAATTTTTTGGATTCGATAAAAATTGAGCATAGTTCTTTCAAGACTTTCGTATTGTTTTTCTTAGAAATCGCACTAACGATATTAATAAATAACTGCACACTATGCTTGGAACTATATATCTTTCTTCAGTGTTGTTATTGTTTTGTACATTCAGCAACGTAGGTAGTAAATTAAAAACTGTAAAAGAATATCTTAATTCATATACTGTCAAAATTGTTGTATATGTGTGAGTGTTTTTACGTAAAAGCGAGTGTATTAATGGTTAAAAATTAAAGATTGGTCCATGTGTGAATGCATAAACAACTACGTAATTTTTTTAGCCCATTTAAGATCATCATCTCGTGGTTTCAATCCAGTCATATATTCGATAAGGCACTCTAGCGTTGACCAAAATCTACAAGAAGACGAAAGAAAACAATGTTATCATTATATTAAGAAGTTATGTGTTTTTCGCTTGTCAACAACGGTCTTTTCCCTCCCTTCGCAATGGGGTATACACACACACACATATATATATATATATATATATATATATATATCCTATATCCTAAATATTGTATATATTCTGCGAAAAGATACTGAAAAGTATATGTAAAATTTATTTTTTTGTTAGAAATTAAAATGTTTATGAAGCCCGCTCAAATAGGATTCCAATTGAAGGAACGCATTCAATTCTCTTTGAAGCAAATTTCATGAATTACTTCCATATCTCGTTTGAAACATAATCAGAAGGCAGTAGATCTCCCATGAAATGAACAGATTCGTATTCAAAGAAGCATATAAACTTATCGATCGATTTTTGCGCAATGGAGAGTTTACTTACATTAATTGAAAGTTTTGTTAGGATATAATGCATAAGAATGAAGCAAGTTGAAATCAATTTCGGCAAACATGAACGTCGTTCTATTAAAATGTTTCTTGCTATCATTGAACAACATCTAGTAAGCACATAATTCGGAAGCCAGAAATTACCATTTGTCGCCATTTTGTAATTTTTTGTATTTGAATTAATTTGAATGAAATATTTTAAGATCAAAAATTGGTCTCGATTTCTAAAAAACTATAAAATTCAAAACATTTCCCATGACTAACCGGAACTTTATCTCATTTTTCGTGGAACAAATATATTCGTCTACTGATCTTCTGAAACAATTCAAAGCATTTATTTATATTTTGGAAAAAAACCAAACAGACAGACTGTTATGCCGCACTGGAAGTGGGTGGTAATTTCAATAGATAATAACTAGATAATAAGAAAAGTATGGTAGTACATTCCTGTATCTACATTTTTTCACTTCTTTGCGAACAGGTGATTAAAAAAATTCGAATGTGGGCTTTCTTTTTCAAGCACATTGGAAATTATTAATAAAGATTAAGTGTGTGTGTGTGAAATTTTTTGTAATAATAGTTCCCCTAATTTAAAGCGATATCGGTCAATTGATCTCAACTCTTGATCTCTTCAAGATGTCAATAGCGAACCTTTTTTTAAATGTCGTTTAGGCACGATTGATCTATGGCGGCGACAGTCATGGAAGTTACATTTGTAGGAGTGATTTTCGGATACTTCGCAAGTATTATTGACAGTTAAGATTGCCAAAGAAGCCTCTAGAAACGTTTGTCGCTTAAATCACTCCAAAATCTATACCAACTGATATTCTAGTAAGAGTATAACGTGGGCCTTCATGCAATTTTTCCTGTAGTTTTTCGTTTATAAACTTCTTTAAATGTCCCAGTCATTGTGTATCTTTAATCTTAAAATAATTTTTTTTAACCATCTTAACCATTCCAAGGAATTTGAACTAGCTTCAAAAACGGTTCGAAAAAAATCTCCTAAGCATCAAAGAAAGAATGGCAGATGAATTAAAACAAGTAACGAAAGAAATTAATTCGATTACTTAAATGCTTAATATCTATAATCTAGCATCTCTTATATAATAATGTCCTGTCGACGATTAAAATTTTTTCGTTGAAGCTTTTACCTGAGTTTTTCCAACGGCCAATTCAACCAACCCGTTGTAATGCAAAAATATGTTTCATGCGGTGCAACGTGATGTATACGATGATGTTTGCGAGGCAAGATTACGTGATAGCTTTGCAACAAAAGCACCCATTTCGGCAAACCCCAATATGTGTGAGACCATTTATGTATCTTTAAGAAAGAAAATATTCAAATCAATCACAAGATATCTATATATTTTCGGGTAAAAAGAACTTACCTGGTTGGTCATAGCAACAAATATTGAAAGTAAGAATAAATATGAAATCCATCCAAAGTCGTGTTGTATATCGTTGTAGGATTTTGTATTAAAACCATAAGCCAAAAACCCCAGCATAGGTATGCTGACCATAAAATTATCACCATTTGTTTCAATAAAATCATGACGCGTTATAGAAGTTGGATCCAAATGATGTTCACGAAATGGGCGTAAAAAATGCTTAAAATTGTGGAGTTGTTACATTATAGTTTAATTGAAATGAGGATAAAAAGAATATTTTTTCAAATAGTGTACCTTCCCTAAAATGGGTAAATCTATTGAACCCCACGTATCGGCAGCCCAATGAACAAGACCAGAACCAAAATCTGCAGTTATGATACCAAAAAACGCCGTCACAAAAGTAACGCATATTCGATCGAATCGAAAATGTTTCAAAATTAAAACAAAATCAATAATCATTAATGCAATGCAGGTGTAAACACATATTAATTCCTGAGCACGTTTTCCTACAATTAAAAAAAGAAATATACCAACAAATAACGAAAAATATTTGACATAAATACATACCAGGGCTGTAAAGATTTGCCAATTCTTGAGCACCTTTGTTCTGAGGACCCCAACGAGGAGCCGTTTTCTCTATAAAAACCGGTTCTAGTGATGAATTACAATTTGGATCATCTTCGTGCATTGAATTTTCCAAAATTTCTTGATCACTCTTCAAGGGCATCTAAAAAACAAATAAATAATCGTTAATCTTAATAAGTTATATGAAGAGATCAATAAACTTCAAATTATTCACTGCACTAAATCTTAAATATTTTAGTTAGTCAAGTTTGAGGTCGACTATTTAACATCTTTCTTTAAATTTTTTACGACAATGATCGCTTTTAAGCACCTAAAAAAAAAACCTATAAAATTCAAGTATTATGTACCTAAGTAAAGACAATTTTCAGAATCATTTTTTTTAAAAGGAGTATCACTTTCTAAATCGATTTAGAATTATTTTTTGAATAGATTTGAAGTAATTATTTGAATCGAATTAGGCATGTCTCTCTGTTCGTCTTATGTCTCTGCTTTTTTGTGTTAGTCCTACAGGTCGCAATTTTTGAGATATGGGATATATGACTGTTAAGTTTCACTGTTAGTACAAAAATAAATGTAGAATTATAAGATCTTTGATAAGAAAATTGTTTTTACTAAATTTTTACCACGTCAATGCACGTTTCGAGGCGCTTCGAAATGATGGCTCCCATGAAATAATCAAAGTACAATTTTGTAAAGAAAAAAAATGAAGAAATATGTGTTTAGTCGAATTTTCTTGAATGTTTTTGTTACACCTTGTGTTAGAGGGTATTATAACTTTGTGCGAAGGATTCAAGATAGAACCGCCTTTTATTATGCCGATCGATTTAGATTCATTTTGTGAATCGATTTAAGCCTGTCTGTCTATCTGTTTGTCAGTCTGTCCATGTGTCTATGTGTCTTTTGTATTCAACTTACTTATTGGTTGCAGTTTTTGAGATATGTTGAAATTTTGTCAACTGACCCGTCCTGTCACAATGGCAAATGATGTTGAAAATGAATGCGATCGGACCATTTTTACAACCACTGCGCGTATAACAACTCTTCGTATTCTTTGTATAACAAACATCACTAGAAACATATATATATTTGTACGTAAAATAAATATGAAAAATTTTGATCGCAAAGGACAATTTTGAACCACCTCCTACATAACCGTTCTTAAGAAAAGCAAACCTTTATATGGTAAAAAGATTTAATTTGTAATATTTTATAATGAAAATGAGTCCGTGACATAAACTTTAACTGTATTAGATTTGAACTAAGCAGGTCTATTTATTGCCCTTCGCCACATATAAGGCTTCTGACGGAAGTACACCTTCGTATGATGAAAGCGTTTGATCTTTAAAATTTCACGATGAAAATTTGTTCGCAATAATATTTTACAGAAAAATTAACTGCACCGAATTTGGATTAGTTGTGTCTGTGTTTTTTTGGACACCATAGTACATTTATCATTTTTCATGTTCTCTCACGGAAATAAGTGAAGAGTCATGAGATGAGGCAGGGTGCTGTAAGGTATTTAATGGTCAGCCTTGGCCTACTATAATGCTTTTACTTGTTTTTCTAATTAGTTAATGTTTTAATTAATTAAAATGTTGCCTAATTTTGTGTGTCAGTAGTAAAAGTTACTTTTATTTTATATACATTCACAGGATCGTTAAGATGCTATTAAGAAAGTATAATTATATGATGTGAAATTATACATGTTTTTAAAAAGAAACACGTTTCCCATATACATTTTTCATTTATATTAAATTTACGAAATATATATAATACATATGCTCTACTAACAGCGCGTGCATCATGAATTCTTAAAAGTTTGTTGAATTTTGCTTTATGTGACCCGTATATATACATATATTCTTTAAACAAGTAATTGCATTTGCCGCACTTGTTTGTTCACACACTTTAAAGCCACTATTCTTCCAATCACTTACAGGCATGCATTATATCGCGTAATAGTCGCTTTGATGTTTAGCCTTAACATGTATATTTTTCCTATATGAGCATGTATGTGTTATAATTACATGTATAGCGAACTAAGCCTACGACAACAAACCTTATACCAAGTGTTGATTCGAAATCTATATTATATGCGAACGCATTACACACACACACCTATAAACAACTTAGTAGAACGTTCAGTTATAGCTTGAAAAAAAAAAAAACAACTTAAGTAAACATTTCACGGTACGTGTTGTTAGACCTTAAACTTAACTCCTCTATACGATGGTCCCATGTACATGAGTGAGCTTTATGAGGCGTTCACGTTATTATTACCGGTAGTGAGTAAGAAGACACTTCTTGATGACATCCAAAAATATAAAAAGGAAAAATTGTCACATAAAACACACTTGCAAATCACCCTTAATCGAGGCAAATAGTTCTGATGCCAACAGAGGTTAATGTTAACCTGTCGTCATCGTAGAATAATTTATTTACAAGCAAATATTAGCAAATGTCGTATGTTAAACATATTACTTTCAATATTTTCTTGTTGTGTATACCTCCTCTGTTTAAGTTTAATTGGACTTTAAGAAAACTTCATTTCAATCTCTCATGCAATTCAATATGCGATATAAACGTTTTATTGTTGTTGTTTTAAATTTATTTAAACGCAACCACCAGAAAATACAAAACGCAACTTGATATCGTGAAAATTTTAAATATTAAATATTTTTTTCTTCAAGTCAGCCCGTTACGTTTGACTTATAGTACTTACTTGATCACTCATACGCTCAACAAAAAATCACTCACCTTTCGAGTTTTAAAGGCGGCAAGGCGTGGCGACCGTTAGACGACACCTATTTACGCGTGTATGCGTGTATGTAACAGATTTTAATTCATGAGTAATTATAACAAACGAACCGTGAACTATAGTTTTGGTGTAGCTTCCATTAAAGTTGTCTTTTTGTTTATTGATTAAAATTAATATGAAACAAAAATTCACTCTCTAAACTGATTATAAGGACGGTTTTTTTCGTTGTTATTTTTTCTTATGCACATTTAGTTATTTAAATAATTTGCTTTGTTAACCATTTAATGGCAAAAGCCTTCTTAAGCCAACACAAAATACACGTGATTTAATGTTCAATAGTTGGTGGTGTGTGTCCTCTTTTTTTTCACAAAGGCTCCACAAATGCTACTAATTTCGAATATTAGCCGTATACTATTCGTACGAACTCTGACTTCGCTTACCATTTTCGTGTTGGTGCCATCCCGCCGCACCATAACAAAGGAAGAAAAGCTTTTAACACTTTCTCTCTTCATATGTGCAGTTCTTGTACTATTTTAAGGATATGTTTTTTAAGGAAAAGCTTTTTTCTTAACTCCTGTTTAATTTTAAATAACTTTTTAATTTTCATTCCACTTCTTTATTTATATGAAATTTAAATAATTTTGACATTTTTAAATCCACCACGTTTGTGTTGAATTCATTTCTTTTATTTTAGAATTTTTTTCACATAAATAGGATTTCATATGGATTTCCCTCTGACATTTCATTTGGAGAATTTTGCATTTACACTTTACTTCAATTGTGAAGCAATGTATATTGCATTGTACGTATGTGTGCTACACGCCCAGAAGGACTTACGATAGGCTCAGCTTTAATATACCAAATGATTCAGAATTATTTTCTGATTCAATTTAGAGATGTACTTCCGTTTTTCCGTGTGATTCTGTGTTCAATCTATAGATAGCAAATTTTTAAGATAATTTGAAGAAATTTGGTACTCTAGTGTGTTTTATCCTAAGGACGAACTCTATCGAAAATTGCTTGGATCGTATCACTTTTACGAAGATTCCCCATATAAGGCGTTATTCTGGAAAAAAATGAATTTTTTAAAATCTCTCGACACAAGTCCCTGTTATTCCGATATATTCACTAGTCTTTCGATGTATTAGAATTGATTGTGAAAAATTTGGACGGATCGGATTTGCGAAAAATCTACATTTCTGTGGCACGAGAGTCTAATTTTAAATATTTTTGGACATTTGATTTTGTAGTTGCGCTTCTGGGTTGACAACTGTTATCATGCTTTTGGGATTTTATTGAATGCCAGTTGGTCTGATTCGTAAACAATTTTCATTTACTTGCGTCACCAATCAAACTCACGCATAAGCGCACATAAATATTTCTACTATAGTGCAAACAAACCCACGAACACATTTTCTACGTCTACGTCTACGCTATAAACGTCTATACAATTTCTTCACTTTTCATAAATACGCTAAAATCCAAATTTCACAGCTGATATTAACATCACTAATCGCGCTTAGCTACTGCAAACCACGCAAACTACTTTAATTAGTTAGGAGGAATGACAAGTTGACGTAAATTTTAAGTACAAGTAAATGCGAGAGAAAAGTTGGAGAATGAAAGGACAATTCCAAATACGTAAAAATTTTTAGAAGTCATTGAAGGCAAAATTTCTGTATATGAATAACTTTCTAGTTTCCACGAAAACAACCACACAAAAATTTTATTTGAATATTCATTTCACATACAAAATAAACTAAATTATAAATAAAAATTTCAATCTACAATACATAAATATATTTCTTTCTTTAATGTAATAAATTTTTCACGGATAAAAACGAAATGTCTTGAGATTTATTAACTTTCGTTAATTTGTTTTACAATTAAAGACCACTGACCATTTAAAAAAACCACATGAAGTACATTTTTCAAGAGCCGTAGCTCAGTATGTTCTTAATGTATGCATGTATTTTTATTTACATCATATACGTATATACTTTCCAGCTGTTTCCCTCTCCTGTCCTCATACCGTTACATTTTTGTTTACATTTTGTTCCGAAATGTTTGACATCAAAAGGCACCGTCTTATTACATATAAAGTTCCATTCAAATTGACGAGTCCCAGGGTATTCCGTTTTTGTTGAATCATTATCGGCAAAGAAAGGATTTGGCACATTGAATTTTTGAGGAAGAATGATTGTAAAAAGTATGCTTGCTCCATTCCTAACGGTTTGTTAGCGTGGTATCTTATTTTAATTGACTAACTAAAGGTTTCTCCTGGGCAATTGAAATTCCCAGTTGTACCAACAAACAATCAAAGCATTGATATGGTTTTGCAATTTCTTTAAGCAGGCTTTGCTAATAGGCATTATCTGGTTGAATACCATAACTGATTGAATTAGATCGATGCACAAGATAAATCAAACGTACATTTCGTCTATAGTAACATTTTAAATTAAATTTTTGTACGAATTTGTAGCATTTTTTTAATTATTCGTAAAATCAAGCTTCCTGGCTTACGACTTTTTCGTAACGGAACGATTCCTTGACTCTGTTTAGATAATCTTCAAACTTGAAGCAAAGATTTCATTAATCAAAAATGTAAGACCAATCTTGCTTTCGGGAGTATAAGATCTGACAAAGCGAAACGTTAATATTAGTTTTTTGATAATTTTGAACAATTTTATGAATCTATTTTTGAGCCTATTGCGGTGTGAGTTATATAAAAAGAACTTAGGGCATGTTTGATCTTCTGGACAAATTTTCAAAATCGATCAGACGATATTCAGATTGATTAAATCACTTTCTGAAAAATTTTTAGTAAATTTCTTACGTTTACTCATATTTATCGAGGACAAGTACGATTTTAGTCCTACTACGTTGATTTTCCAGTATTCCAATATTAATTTTTCATTCCTTATATTTACTATCACAAAGAAATATTCATATAAATATTAGTTTATTTCGAACAAAGGGTCTTTTTTAAATATTCTATTGATATATAATTAGTCCAATGTTGACGAGATAACAAGCTGGAGTTATTTTTCAAATTAAATAACAACCTAATAAATTTAGTAACTACTAAATAATTTAGTATTTTCGTAATATTTGTAATGTATTTTTAAAATTCGTCAACAATTAATTAACAACGTTACTCTTTATAGAATCTGCTTTAGAAGAAACAAAAATACTTTAAATGCAATTAAGATTGAGCGAGAATTAATATAAATGCCTTAAACTTTAGTACAACTAGATGAATACATAATAACTCTGTTTGCATAACTACGAGCGTGTATGTATTTCAGTCCGTTTTTTGTTAATATTGATAATTTAAAAAATCTCTTAAACTTGGCAAGCTGATAATTTTGAAAATTTTTCAACATTATCCCTGACGGAAACTATAAGCGTTGTGTAGCAGATTTCAACCTTTAATGTTTTATTTTATACTCAGTATTAATGCTAATTGATCCAAAGCGACACCATTTTCGCTGTCGCCAGTTTTAATGTATCGATCGCAAAACCGACTATGGCCTTAAATTTGCTTACACGATACTAAATTCTTATTTATCGTCGACTTCACGACAAAATGCGACAATGAAGAAGTTGCATGATTAGACTCCTCGATTTCATCTTTTCAAAGCGAAAAAGATATTTAAGTGGAACCGCTACAACTATTTCATCTTTTAAAAGAGATAACTTCTGACGGACGCTTTTACTTTTCTTCCCGCTTTCTGCTTGCTGATTAAGGTGCCTGGCCACTACGGTTTGTCCTTTAATCGAAAACTTGATTATACCCCTAAGCAAGCCTTAAATGTGAATTACCCAACAAACCAAATTTTTCGTATTTATGATTCTTATTTTGTCAAAAAAATACCCACAATTTGTAAAATATTCTCCTTCTTGATCACGGCAGCCCTAACAACTTGGTTACAAAATCTAGTGAAATACTTTTTTTTTCAAAATGATTGCAATTACTCGAGGAATTAGTAATATTTTAAGTAGAATTGCATTTACTCATACGTCATCCAATGCATCTTTCTTAAGGGCTTTGCAAACTACATACGTGCTGAATTGCGAAAAAATTGAACGCAGTGGCACAGGGGAAAATTCAACTGTTGAGAATAGTGACGCAACTGATGCAGCCCCAGGACAGCGAAAAGAGTTAACTGAAGCTGAATTGAAATTACAAAGGAAAGATCGTACACAAGTTATACCGGTGGAGACGTCTATGAGATACTTGAGAAGTTCTGCTTACCAACAAGCGTATGGTAATTCATTCGTGTGGGAATTATACAGGCGCAATCACAAAGGGCAAATACCACCACGGAAAACTCGTAAGACTTGCGTACGTAAAGGTGTAATCAGTACTGGAAATCCCTGCCCCATATGCCGGGACGAGTACTTAGTGTTGGACTATCGAAACCTTGATTTGTTACGTCAGTTTATATCGCCGCAAACGGGCGAAGTGCTCAGCTATAGTAAAACCGGTTTGTGTCAAAAAAAGCATTTTCAATTACTGGTAGCTGTCCACAAGGCCTGGGATTACGGTCTGTTGACTTACGACGTTCCATTCCGACAATTCGATTATAGCGAGTATTACGGGAAGGACGTAAAGCTTGTAAATTAAAAAAAAGTGACCATCAGAAAATCTTTTAATTTTTTTTTTATGAATATAGAGTTTTTATTAAATGAACTAATTTAACATGCAGAAGGACTGTGATGTGACATTTTTGGTTGTTGGTGGTGGAATAGCAGGCGTTACTTGCGCTGAAACTTTGGCAATTTGCTGTCCGACAGAAAGTATTTTACTGTTAACCGAGTCCAATATTATTAAGACAGTAGCTAATTTGGAACCTGTTGCACGATATTTACATAAGTTTGATGTACATGAGCGTTCTTTAGTTGACAAAGATGCAAATGAAGCAATTCGTACAATGGTAGATCAATTGCAATATGTAAACGGTAATGAACGCTTTATAATAACGAAAGGAGACCGCAAAATTCGTTATCGTTACTTATGCTTATGTACCGGAGGTCGACCACGTCTTATATCTGAAAACAATTCTCTGGTTTTGGGAATACGCGATACTGATTCGGTGTTAGAATTTCAGGATCGTCTTAAAACTGCTTCCACCATATTATTGGTAGGCAATGGGGGTATTGCTAACGAATTGGTTCATGAGCTTAAAGGTGTTAAAGTCCACTGGGTGATGAAAGATAATTACATAGCTTCAAAGTTTGTGGATCCAGGTGCGGCTTACTTTTTTCAACAATGCTTAGGGAAACGACAGCAATATGATGCGCAACTAAAAGGCATTGTAAAGCGTCTGCGTTATGATGAGCTAAAAGTTACGGACGAATTGGCTTCAAATGATTCTAAACTCGATATGAAAGGTGGAGCAGCTTTAGGCCCCGATTGGCATCGGTGCTATGACTTACAGGGCTCATTAAAGGAATTTGAATTTTGTTCCGAACCTGTTATACATTACAAATGCCACGTCACAAGCATGACGCCTCACGACGAAAATGATAATCGTTACATGCTTGTTACTCTGTCTACAGGCGAAGAAATCAAATGCGACTTTGTAGTGTCGGCAACTGGAGTATATCCTCGTCTGGATTTTATTTGCGAGCCAACCTTAAATATCGTGGATGAAGATGGAGGAATTAGGGTTGATGAAATGATGCGGACATCTACACCATTCATATACGCGGCAGGCGACGTCTGTACTGCTTCTTGGCAGCCAACTGATCATTGGTTTCAAATGCGCTTATGGACTCAAGCGCGTCAAATGGGCTCTATGGCTGGGCGTAGCATGGCAGCTGCTTTTAATAATGAGCAAATATATCAAGACTTTTGCTTTGAATTATTTGGCCATGTTACGCAATTATTTGGATATCCTCTAGTGTTATTGGGACGATATAACGGTCAAGGTTTAGGTACGGATTACGAACTATTGTTACGGATCACTCATGGCAAAGAGTACATAAAGTTTGTTTTGCAAAATGGTCGTTTACGCGGTGCTATACTAATCGGCAACACAGAACTAGCGGAAACCTGCGAAAATCTGATATTAAACGGCATTGATTTAACGCCATTTGGAGATGATATACTTAATCCCGACATTGATATTGAAGATTACTTTGATTAATAGTAAAGAAATGTCCTTTTGTTGTATTAAATAGTAACTTTTTAATAAGTAATAAAAAAATCTTAGTAACTATTTTCGACTTTCTTCTTCGGTTTGTGTCATTTAATTTTAGCTTCACTGCCTGAAAAATAGAAAAAGAAATCATTAATGTAGGAATTATCTAAAACTAAAACTTGCTTCCCCACTCACCAACATATTTAATTTCATCGAACGCTTTACGAGCCTTTTTCAGCTCTTCATTCATGGTAAGCAGATCTTTAACTCTGGCATATTTTCTGGGGTCTTTACGCACTAAAAATATAATATCCTCCACTTGAACACGGCCCGTCCGTCCAATTTCCATAGCTTTATGCGTCATTTCTGTTATGAATTCAATAACTAAATCTTCTAGTAGATCAACGCTTTCCGTATACGGATTTTTATCATCACCAAAACCGTACATCATACAGCTATATTAGATAACAGTAAATAAAAATATAAATTAATTAAAGCAGATATTATTAAAATAGATAAAATATAGAATTGATGTATTAAAATTAATAACTGAATAATTTTTCCCGTCGCAGTCTTGTTTATGGGACTAAAAGAGAGACAGGAGCTTACCTACCGTAGCTCTTTACTAAATAATCGTTTGCGACCGGCTGATGTTGGTACAAATTGTTCTTCTCCTTCATCTTCATCGAACTAAGGAAATGAGTTTTTTTTATTAAAAATTGAATACTGATATCAAATCGAAAGATACGAAGCTTACATCTGGATTTTCAAAACCTTCATCCGTATTTGTGGCCATTATGGCAAAAACTGTAAATATTCTAAAAGCACAAGACCTTCTTCTTCTTCTTTAAGTATTCAGCAAATAAGAACAGCTAATTTGTTGCGTTGTCGTAAAAAAAGGCTCATTATCTCTTCAATAAAATAAACATGCAAAATAAATAATAATAGATTTTATAAAATTTTAATTTGGATGTTTTTCTAATTTCTCAAATGGATTTCTTATTTTTTATTTATAAATATATTTTATTTCTTATATGTAAATATATGTAAACAATCTGTGCGTAACAAAAAACACGAATTTTAATGGCAAAAGTTGAACAATATATTGTTAGGTTGTATGTTTTCCTTTCGCAGCCTTTTTTTCTCACAACCTTAAAAGAGCTGATGGTGGTGATTGGTTTATACTCAATACTAATACAAATTTGTTCAAACTAACACCAATTTTGGCATCACCAAGTTTGACGTAAAAGAGAGCGCACACAGTGAAACCTCTCAGCTAAATTTGCATATATGAAGCTAAAGGCTATAGGCTATAGTATAAGTTTCTAAATCACAGAGAGTAAAAAGGCCGATCATAGATGCAGATGTCGCTTAAAGTTTGTCGATTGCTTTTAAGTCAGTGGTGTTTAAATGGCGATGGATGGTGTTAGTCGGTCTGGAGGATGAAATTTCGTCAGCGGTGGTGTCACCCCGGATGCCCATGTAATGTGTACCCAGAATAAAAGACTTAAGTTTGGGTTTAAAAAGCAAAGACTGATCAGCACGTATATGTGAGTGCGGGAAACGAGACTGAGACAATGAGAAACTTTTCATTTGTCTGCGTGGATGCGACACCAACGGCTTTAAAATTAGCCAGGCATTCAGCCGTGACTACGGAGCTGTTTAGGTGATTCAAAAAATAAGCCTAGATATTAATATCTGGGAACCAAAATCGGATTTGGATCCATCATTAAAGATGTAATATTGATCAGTTTTAATTACTGATGGATTTTTACACAGATAGAAATTTGATTGTTGGCTGGAAGATGCTTGAATAACATATATTTATCAAAGTTTAAAAAGTTAATGCTGTTAAGTTTTTGCAAAAGGTCTTTGAAAAGCTGTTGGCCTTCTGAAGAAGGCCACGCATTTCGTCTTTCGGTTAGAAAGCGACATACATACAAATAAGAAATGGCTCCTATCGCACAAACTAGTCGTATCTGGTCTGCAAATCCAACTTCCAACTTCATACAGTGAAAATGAAAAATTCGAAGTCCTCACGAGTGGGGTAAAATTTTAAAAATCATGAATGAAAATTTTAACGAATTGAAAAAGCAATTACATGCAATTATTTATTGTATTTTTATTTATATATTAAGAATAACTTACATGTATAAAAATTATATTTATTAAATTACGTCGGGGCCGTCAGGTGTCTAGAACAATTTTCGAAGAAGTCGTCTAAGCTACGTTAGCAAATGAGACTGCGTTAGATCAAAAAACTAAATAAGAAAAAAGAAAGAAAAATACCTAAACAAAAATTTTAATTTTAGTAGTATATAAGTAACACTAATAATAACAAATATTAATATTAATGTTTGTGTAGCTCTCATTCTCGATAATTTAATTTTATTAATTAAATGAAACTGTTCTAAAGTAACAATTCGAAGTCCAAAAATTGCAATATCGAAAAGCTACATCAAAAACGCACTGACGGCGCCCGCGTGATGGACTGTAAAATCCATTCTGACAATTTAGCATATCAGAATGGCGACGCAGTGTACGTAGAAAACACAAGGGTATGGAAAAGCAACTCCATTAAAATCTAAGTCTTAAATAATGGTAATATATAGCGCGGCTTCATAGTGTTTACAGGCTTAGTGATATCTCTTATCAATTGCTAAAGACAGAGAGGATAGTGTAAGTATAGAATTTAAGACAGAAAGGTTAATGTAGGTATAGAATTTGGGACAAAAAGTAAAAACTTAGTATCAATTTTTAAAACTGATACGACAAACTCGTCAGGGTAGGTTTTAACGTGGAATGGTTATTATCTAAGCAAGCATTTTTTGGATTTTTTTAAATGAACTGAATATACGACGCATTGCAGTTTCTTTGTAATCGTAAGACACAATTAGAATAAAAATCCTTATGTTTGCTTGAATACTTGATTGACTTAACTAATAATTGCAGTTAAAAGAAAATATAGATTATTTATATATAAAAAATTGTTAATTTGGTAACCAGGTTTTTTATTTGGAATTATCGACAACACTGACAGTAGAAAAGTAAATGACAATTGAGGTATATAAAATATGAAATCGTTTCTTTATCACCTATATTTGCTGATGAATCGTTTTCGCTTTCGAAATAAGGAGTGTGTGTCACGGAAGAAGAAATTTGTTCTAGTATATTTTGTTTTCTTTGCAATTGGAATGTCTACAAAAGAAAAAACATAAGTAATTTCGCGAATATAGGAAAAGCATTGGGGACATTTTTAAAATAAATTGATTTAATTAAATTTTGATTAATTGTGTTAAAATTGCATCCAAGCAAATGTGAACGAATAACTTTGACCAGCGGAAAAACAAATGCAAAGTTTTAAGTGAAATTTTTTTTTATTGATTTTTTTTGTGCTAAGCCGTTTGTGGAGTGTGAAAATTCGATTTCCTCTCTTGTTAAAAGATAAAAACAAATAAAATAAGAGCATAATCGAAAAAGAAGAAACAAGTTCCAAAAAATTATTAACAAATTATAATAATGATGCTATTAATTATATTATCAAGTGGTGGCGTTCTCTTAAGAAAATAAAATTGCAACAAAAATGAAAAAATACGGAAAACGAATTTTTTAAAGAATTTTAAATGAAATAAATATTTTTCCTATTCCTTTTCCATTTAACAAAAACATATTTTTTTATTATTTAATTACGTCTCGCACTTTGGTAGTTGTATGCTTATATACGCTACATACGTCGTAACTTGCCGTTTTATTTTTACAAGTCTCTCGTTTCGCGCTCTCGTATATGCCTTGGGTTTGAGTTCATTGCGTGCCTGTTTTAGAAGCATTTTGAATTGTATTTTTAATTGACTTCTCTTTTCGATTTCGTTTTGCAATCATTAATATATTTTTCACCAACAATCGAATCAAACATCCATCCGCATTTATGTGTACAAGAGATTTGAAGACACCCAGAATATTGTTCGACAATTGGGTGTTGGTTTCTGTATCGCGTCTTTAACTGAATAACAAAAGAATCGTATCCGTTATTAAGAAAGAGTGGTTTAGTGTATTTGTGAAAAATAATTTTGAATACAGCTGCAACGCCGTTTTGAAAAAATTCTTATACTTGAATTTGTTACTCTCCACTTCGCATTGATTTAGTTGTGCTTGTAAGGTGGTTGCGGCATTAACCGAGTTGGCCTTCGAAAGGGCACAATTATTTCGTTTTACTGTCGTTTAAAGTGCATATCGATGATGATGGCGCCCAATTCAAGGTCGTTTACTATACGCAGTCGCTCCCCGGCGTCATCCATTTATATGTTATGTTTTGTTGCGATATTTTTCAACTTGTTTGCTCCGACGATACAGGTGAGTTTTGTTTTACTTACGATTGCACACGCATCTCAACGAATATATTCCGTTTTCTATGCATTCAATGAATAGCAATTTATTTCATTTAATTGCAAATATATTTATTTACGATTTATATACTGCTTTTAAATTGTGAGTCATAACAGACGTATAAACAAAAATTCTTATCTGCCCTATTATACATATAGCAATAGTTTTTTATGGATTTGGGGAACATCTGGGGTTACACCTTGTTACATATAATAGTGTAATATTCTGTCTCCCTAATAAAAAGTTATTGATTATTTACTTATGCTATTTGTTGGTCGTTGGTTTTTTGCTTCAGGGTAACTAAACAGCAAATGCTTGCTGGCATTGAGTTTTTGAAAATTTTACGTCAGATTTTACTTTCTATTGTGCTTCTATATACATCATTAAAGGAGTTAGTTGTATTAGATATAAAAGTACACATTTGTAATTTGTTCAAGTAATATAAGAATACGGTGTAAAATCATCACGACTTTTCGCCTCTACTTTACTTTCCGATGATATTTTTACTTTGTTATCAACAAAGTACGATTTCCAAGAGAGCATAAAATTATTAATGTATATATCCACAGAAATAAATAAATGAATCAGAAGACAAGTTAAAGTGTAATTGCATCACTTTATTAAACATTTAAAAGTTAATTTGTCGTTTTCATCGAACGTCTTCCGTTTTCTAATTGTTAGTCTTATGCACTAAAAAAATTCTATCAGAGTTGATAGCGTTGATATAAATAAAACTTTGAAAATTTTATTTAGACTGATAGCTAATTTCCATTCGAGTAAAAAAAAAATGACATTTTAAAAACTTGACGGCCCTGATAAACGAGTAAACGAAAGTATATTTTTTTTATTAAAGAAGAAAGGAACTTATTTTGAAATAACAATCCAACTTTCGAAGCCAGTAACTTCTTAACTCTTTGTCTGTAACATGAAATAAACAAATTTTAGTTAGCAATAATAAATATGTTTATATGTTTTTCGAGAGCCGCTACATTCCTAATATTTTTTTTAAAAAGTATACTTATAGTATAAGTATAAGTATATTCCGCAAGTCTTGCACTTAAAGAACCCAAATTTATATTATTTTTTTTTTTAAAATAAATTTTAAAAAGTGATTCTTATTTTATTGGATACATGACTGGTTATCCCTTGTTGATAACTTTTAATCTTTTAACAGATATTTGCTTGAAATTTTTGTGATATTCATGTCCTGATTAATTCACAGTGGGTCGTGAGATTTGAAAATCTTTACAACATTTGCAGTTGGAAAATGAATATTTAAAGGTAAACTATTGCGTTGTTCGAAAAGACATTTCGTTGTTTTTTTTCCAAGAGAAGGTTTAGTCATAAGCAAGTCTTGCTTATGAAAAGCATCGATTGATTCCGCGCGAAGACGTATTGGTAGAACGCCAGTGCTAAAAGTGGTTTGCAAGGTTTCAATCAGGCAGTTTTGATGTTGACGATGCATCACATTGTTGGAGACCAGTTGAAGCCAATGACGGCAAAAAAGAGTACTGCTGAATAATATATCGTAGAATCGTTTAAATATTAAATTTATCGAATTATAAAAATATTTATAAGCGATAAGAAAATTGTCTTCCATTGCGAACACAAAAACGAAATGGTTTTCCGAACAACATCGGTATGTATACACGTCATCTAGTGGAGATGAGAAATTTAAAAGATTCGCAATTATAGTTTGTGTCCAATGAGTATATTATTTTTAATATAATATCCATCAAATGCAACATATCTATGCTCCGAACACTTAGTAGGTTTAGCGAACTGTTTCTAAATGTGGGTGCTCTTCTCTCTTTTTTTTTTTGCATGGGCTTGTTTTGTTTAACGAACACTTATATTCGTAGAAAGTGGATGTCGTAAAAAAAAATTATAATGAAAAACAATTTTTTTTCGGTATATTATCAGAATCAATATCGAAATTTCGAAATTTCAAGGTGAAAACAAGCGTAATCTATCCATAAACATTCTCTCAATCCAGGGATTTATTCATAAATTGGTTCAAGTAAGAGTATATAAAAATGGTTCTAATACCTGAAGAACGATTAGATTTCAGCTACCCAGTGTAGTTTTTCTTTGATTCCACTTTTACAGGACGTTGCATCTCCGACCAGTAAAAGTAAGATATTGCAGAAATTAAGCTGCAATATAGTACAAGTGAGCGAGTGTAAAAGCAGTCTCTAGTCGCTAGGTTGGTTTGGCTAATCGCATATCGCACTTACCGTCTGTTATAATGGATTCCTATGCTATGCTTGCTACTACTTATCAATCTTTGAAAAATCATTTGAGTTTGCGATAATTCAAACTCGGAACCATCGATACGTTGCTTCTTGATCAATAAAAAACAAACAAACTTATGTTTGATAAGATTAAAAAAATAAAAAGCTTCAGTAAAAATATATACAATCGTTGACCCCATTTGACGATTAGTCACAGCACTTTTCATTAATCGTGATACGTACGTGTATATATGCATTTGGTAAAAATGGTGACCAGTTTTTTTTTTTTTTTGAAACCTTCGCGGATATTATAGACTCATTTATTTTAATATTCATTCTTAAGGTAATCAATCAGCGCGATGCGAATTAGATCCTAAAAAAAGAGAGAAGAAACATTCTTACGACACCGTTACAAAACGTGAACATAAAAAACACTGTTTCGCATCGTTTCCACCCATAAAAAATGTCATTAATTGTTCTCCTTCCCTAAGTTATTTAATTGTTCGTTATTGTCGAACGAAATTCCGTTAACATCGAGGCATTGTTACGAGAAATTTTTAATAAAATAATTATGTGTGTGTATGCATCTAAGTAGAAATAATTGTTTAAATACGTATCCGATTGCGTTTTCCTATTTAGGCACACTTTTCTAGCGATTATTGTTTACATTATATTTTGATTATCCGACTGTTGTATGCAATAAACTTCAATAAATATTAAGAATAATAATAAAATAAACAAAATGCGATATGATAGACATTTATAAGCGAGTACGTAATCACTAATAATACCGCATGTGTGTTCGCGTCAGCTAATTTACAAAAGAAAAAAGAATGTTCTTGTGTTAAATTTCGCAAAGGTATTGATTTTTGATGCTTAATTATAACTAAATAAAAAATCAAAGAAGTCTTGGAAGATCGTACTGCTTTTTTTTTGTTGATTCTGTTTTGATTGCGATTCCACTTTTAAATTTGATTTCCCAGTATTTCGACGTTACGTGTTCGTCAGCTTCTATATATTGAGATATATATATATAGATATATTATTTTTGATCAAAATAAGTTCAAAATCGCAAAAATTTTTGAGTTTTTAGAAGTCATATGCAATAATGTATTCAACATTTTATATAAAATCTAAGATTATCTTAGAGTTTCTCATTAATGATCCTCTTCGCTGCAATTCGCTTTCGAAAACTAGATTTTTTTACCAGCTGTGTTTGTTGGACTAGACCAGTGTAATGAGTTAACCATTTTGAAGTTCTGAAAGTAAACGCAAATAATCATGTGATTCAAATTTTTCAATATATTATTTGGATCTGGCCATTATTTGTGGAATACAACATAATTTTAATATTCTTTACGAGGCATCTGACAAGATTGGCTCCTTTTGAAGTAATTTTCTATGACTTGTTTGTATATAGCGGGCATTAGCTCGATCATAATTTCTAGATAGACTTTCCTTTCCAAAGCGACAAAATTTTGAGGATTGTTCGCTTAGTCGCGATTCTTTGCGTAAACTCCTCAAAGCAAAACGTCAAGCAGTGAAAAATCGCTAGATCTTGGTCGCTAATTCGTAGGGGCCTGGTCATCGCAGTCACAGACCATAATGTTTAATTAAATTAGAAAAAAAAAAATCAGCAACTGGCAGATTAACTAAAAGCTTTCCCCTTTTAATACTGTAAACAACTTTTAATAAATTTTTTGTATGACACATGTAATTTTTGAAAAAATATTCAAATGCCAGAAAACATTTAAAATCTCGAAAAAATATTTAGTAATTAAGTTCGTAGCCGCTAAATAAATGAATTTATACAAAATTTGTGTTTCATTTTCCGTGACATTTCAATTCAATTTTGTCTATATGGTTTTTGTAGGTTGCGAACGTCATTAATTGAGAAAGTCTGTTGTATAAGATCTCGTACAACCGCTAAGAGAATTAATTTAACGAATTATAAAATTATTTAAAGACTAAGAAAATTATTTTGCATGGCTACCACGAAACACGAAACGCGAACGGTCTGATATTTTAAAAATATTCTGAAAAATGCGAAAGTTTAAACGCACATAAATACTCTCTAAGGACATTCGTTAGTGAATTAAAAGAGTTAGAAATTACCGGCCAAGACATTAGTCTATAACTTCTGAGTAAGAATTCATTTGATCTAAGAAATCTTTTTAGATAGCTTGGCCGAACTTTCGAGGAAAACATTTCTTTCGAGTAGTAAGTTTTTTTTTTCATATATTACTAGATTCAAAGCATTTGCTAAAAAAAACAAAAAACTTTTTTTTCCAAAAATCTACCCTGACTTTTTTTGCTCGTTTAAACTTCATATTTTTCAGATTATTTAGTATATAATGGATTATATATTAACTTTTTTTCAAAAAAACACACATTGAAAGATATAAAATAAAAAATATCACAAATTTATCGTTCCTTCTGCAATAGTTCGCTCACGTCAGCATTTTGTGAAGTTATTGTATCATTGACCTTCTAGCGCAGGAAATTGATATTCTGACGTGTTGAGCAACTCGTAGCATTGTTTTCTTAAAACAAAAGCTTATTTATTTCCAGTTTGATCAATTTGGGCCATAAAAAATTTTAAGATTATGAAAGAGTATACAGATCGAAATGACAGCAGATTGCTTTATTATTTTTTAAAAGTAGATGCATTATAAAAGCAACTTGTATTGTATCGTGAAAACTTAGGAATGTTCACGTTATTAAACGGAAACTGAACTTGTGTTTAAAAATTTATTGTGTTACAAACTGTATATCATGTGTACTTATTATGTACCAAAAGAAAAAAAGGAAATTTGAAAGTAATAGTATTATTATATAACAATTTCTGCTTTTGACAATGAATGAACTCTGTTTCTAACAACCAGTATTTGCTGTATATGTTACTTTTCTTGGTCAAAAAAAACCCATTTTCTAATGAACAAGCTCGAAACTTGGGACCTGGAAAGACCATTTAGGAGTTCCGAAGTTATTTGAAGATTCTAAATTGTAAGCAATGTTGGACAAATCTTTATCGAATTACTTTTAATTTGTTTTTTATAATCGTGTTACTTTTTTTTTAACATTTGAATTTTTTTTTTATTATCATATTAGAAACTAACATTATAGGTTGATTTTTCATCATGATATGGTGCCATCTGTGCTGTATACACCGAATTTTCCACCTTTCGATTTGCCCTCTTACGAATTTTATGCGCAAAAAAAGAGGTATTTTTATGGATAGTCTCAAAACATTAGTTGTCTTCTTTTGGGATTCATATTCTATCTAAAAGAAATAAAAAACTAATCGGCCAAGTATAGGTAGCTAACATTTTGAATAAAATATTTTTTACAAGGTTTTTGAATTAAGCGCTTTTTTTCATTAAAAAAACAGTCATAATTTGTTTAATACACCATTCGTCCTTTCGCATGGAATTCAAAAATTTATCAGAACGGTTAGTTACCGATAAACAGAATTTTGAATAAAGGATTTTCACTGTTATCTTAAAACAAGAGCATTTTGTTATAAAAAAAAAATTTTTTTTTATTTATTATTATTACCGTACTGTGGTATAAGATAAATAAATTTACTAAGTCAAAAGTACATAAAATTAGTGCTAAATCTTGCGTATATATATATATATACCAGAATGTCTCTTTCATTTATTAATTAATTATCAGAGTCAAGATATGTTGTGTCCATGATCTGCATTAAATTCCAAAAATTAATTTTGGTACAGCCGCAAATCTATAAAGACTTATCTGTTGGCGATATCGCCTCGATTACCGAGACTAAATATTGATTAAAATGTATATTCAGGCTAGATATGAAGGCAGCTCTCTTTTTAAATAATATGAGCCAAGGAAAGTTTCGCAACAAAGTAAATGAACTTATTATCTATAATTAATTTTAAATGTAAGGCTCGAATGTCAATTAAATCAATCTTTACAAATTAAGAGTTTGTAATAGATATGTTAGAAAAAATTACGAATACCAGATCATTTATATGAAATGTGGTTTTAGTTTCATTTTAAACTGAAAGCAGATAAATAAATTGAATAAGTTTTGTCACGTTTTAAATAAATGTGTTAAAACTTCTCTCACGATGTATGACAACAACAAAAAAAAATTGAAAGAAAGTGCAAGGTTCTCCCTATCTTTCTTTCTTTATACGCATTAGGTTAGGGAAAATGTTGATAACAGGTGACAGTACTATAACAGGAAGTAAGTATAATCCCAGGTATCAAAGTTAATAAATAGTAGCAAGATGATCATGCTGAAGATAATTGAAAATTTGTAATTTGTTTTGAACTTTTATGTTAAGACTTTTATAATTGATTAATCGGAAAAAAAAATCTTTTCATTTTTTTTTCTCTCTTATTTTCATAAAATAAGTGGAGTAATATTTCAATATTTCGAAGAATTTCGATGCGTATAAAGTTTCTTTTGAAATTTTTTTTTTTTACTTTCTATAAATATGTGCTGCAATAACAAAGTGAAAAGAAAATCGAAATTTCCATACGGCGTTAGGGTTTCCAAGTTGCATATATAACTTGAATACATCATTTATTTCGAATTTGCTAATGTGTTCTCGCTCACTACATGATTCTTCTAGCAATGAATTCAAATAGATCAATTATTTGTTGTGAATTCTGTCCGTTGCGTGCAATTTTTGTTGTTGGATATTTTCATTAACATATAGATAATTAATATGCGTCATATATAAAGATATATTCTACAATTACTTCACAGTGGTCGTGGAATTTGAAATTGTTTGTATTATTTATAGTGAGAAAATTAATATTTGAAGGTAAATTTGCTGTTTGGAAAGTCATATCGTTGTTTTTATCAATTTAGGGCTTAACTGTATTTATTCACAGCCAACTTCACTTTTAAACTGACAGCTGATATAGTAAGCTTTACTTGTGAAAATGGTCGATTGAATCTACGTAATAGTTTTTGGTTGATGCCGTTCCAAATATGGAAAAACGTCAGTGTGCCAAAAGTGAGTCTACAAAATTTTAATCAGACAACTTTGATGTAAAAGATCAATCACGTTCTGGGAGACCAGTTGAAGCTAATGACGGCAAAAATAAACTCATTAATTGATGGGGACTGCTGAATAACATCTCCGGTTAAATATAAAATTTATACATATATAAACATATATAAAACACATATAAACATATAAGCGATAAGAAAATTATCTTCCATTACGAACATCAAAAACGAAATTATTTTTTGAATAAAATCTGCTCGTTAAAGATTTTCAAATTTTTACTACTAACAAAGAAAAACTTGAAAAGTATTTACAGAGCTAAAATCAAAAAAAAAAACACTGTATTGTGTTATTTATGATCTTCTAGAGTAATCCATAGCTTGGTATGCTTTTATTAATCACACTTTTGTGTACTTTGTGGTTTTTACAAAAGAAAAAAATTGCCGAAAAATTTCCTTTAAGAGTTGTGTTTTAAATGAAGCGTAATAGCAAAAATTGCTTAGAATATCAATAGTCAATGGTATATGTTTAAAAATCCATATGCACATGCATGCGTAGTAATTCAGAATAACTTAGAAAGTTTTAAAACTTATTCGTCTCATTGTACGCGAACTTTAATTGTTGCAATTAAATAAAACATCAAGTGGCTGTTAAAAAAAAGAGTTACGTAAATCTTAGTGAATGGATTAAAAGTATTTATAACGCCTGATTAATATTTTGAGCATATAGCCGCACGACCAATAAGAAAAGGTTCAACATTGTCTATCGTTGTATAAGGGTTTTTATTCAAAAAATCATGCAGTTTGGTTGAAATAACAAATATGGCGTTTAGACTCAAGCGTTTATAAAGAGAAATGGTGAAGATCATACAGCAATTTTCCTACGAAAAGAACAGCGGATGGGTCAAGGTTTGACTACATTGTATTGCAACGAATGGATCAATTTCAAAAGTGAAAAAAATTAATTTTTAATATATAAAGTAGTTTTTCTTTAATAACTAAGTATATCCTTTATTCACAATGCTTATAACTATTCAAGAGATTCCACCTTCTTCTGATTTTCAATTTGCAAATAATAACTATCTTCTTTCTACGACGTATGAACCTAAAGATTTAATGAATATATCCATTTTTGTACCCAACACTTAAAGAAGTCTATGTAATCTTTTAACATTCAGGTTTTGTGCTCTCTTTTCTGATGTATTGTTGTCGGAACTTCAACATAAACATGTATAGATCAACGAAACAGGTCAAAGTTAAATTTAAACTTAGCTAGCAAAGACATAAACCAAAAATTCTAACCGAGACCTGTTAAACAATTAGCAGAGTCTTGTTCACCAAAGCCTTAGAAGGATTTTTAACAAAATATAGATAAAATCGGACTATTTTGGAATTTTTTTTAACGAATATGATCAACAAAACATAAATTTTTGTTAATTAGGTAAAAATTAATATTGGGAAGATTTTTCTGCTATGTCAAACATAATATTCAAAAAGGGTGTGAAGTTATATTTAAATATAACTAGCAAAGACACAAACCAAAACTGTTAACAGAGGTCTGTTAAGCGATTAACAGAATTCTGTTAACCAAAGTCTTGGAAGGATTTTTATCAAATATAGTTAAAAAGGCAATATTTTGGAACTTTTTTGAATGAATATGATAAACAAAACATCAATTTTT
>KK351036.1:0-122234 GCA_000671755.1 Glossina brevipalpis | reverse complement strand
AAAAATTGATGTTTTGTTTATCATATTCATTCAAAAAAGTTCCAAAATATTGCCTTTTTAACTATATTTGATAAAAATCCTTCCAAGACTTTGGTTAACAGAATTCTGTTAATCGCTTAACAGACCTCTGTTAACAGTTTTGGTTTGTGTCTTTGCTAGTTATATTTAAATATAACTTCACACCCTTATATTCAAAAAGTGAAAGTTTTGTTGGCCGCTATGGCGAAAACAAGTACTGCGAAAAAATGAACTTAATATTGAGTGAATTCTTGACGAATACCCTTCTCAACTATTTGTAGCTTGTATCAAGTTGCTTTCGGAAAACTTTTTGATTCGTATTTGAAAATTGTTCTATATAGAGGGCAAAATAAAAGCAATGTTTGGAAGACCAATGGGGCCAAACCAAGTACTGCGAAAAAATTATACTGATATTGCGTGAATCCTTGATCTATATCCTTTCTAAAGACGGATGTTAACTTTGTAAGTACTTACAAGCCTAGTAAGTACTGGGAAGTCCTGTAAGTACTTGTAAGTCCTGTAATTATTTGCAAGCTTTGTAAGTACTCTCAAGGTTTGTAAGTACGTGCAATCCCTGTCTTGCCCTATAAGTGAGTGTTCTTAAGTGAATAATTACTTTAATTCTCCAAAGATCACGTACAAATTTATTACATTATGTTGTAAAACCAATACGCAATGCAACGACGTTTATTTGAATTGTATAATGAAGAGATTTCTAACCTTATTGCTACTAAGCCTTTTGTACGAAAAGAAAACTTTTCCAATCTTTCCAGTATAACATTTCCTAAGCAATGTAAATTTAGTAGCAAATATATTTAAGTACCGTTCATCAGTTGAAATTCAAAATTCACATTTGCGTCTACTTTTTGGACAGTAATCGAAACTTCCGGTTGAAAACCTCTGACATAAAAAAAACGTTAACTAAAAAGCCTTAAAGAGATATTCTTAAATTATTAACTTTACATTTAATTGAATACCGCATATTATTATTTAATAGAATGATTGTAAATTGAAGACAGATTTAATAATTTTATTAATGTGCTCTTCTCCCCATAACGGCGTGTGCAAAATGTATTTGAATCAAACAAAAAATAATAATTGAAAACTGTAGAAAGCTGAATTATTGCACGAATAGCGGATATTGCACGAAAGCAACATTGGTGTGCTCCGAAAACGGTATTTTCAAATACCGTTATGATGACTAAATCAAATTAAAATTTGTCCTCTCTAAAGAAAAAATATTTTACGTTTAATAAAGTTTACTCTTGTATATATCCCTCGTCTCCTTGTTTTCGAAATTTTACTTAGAAAGCACAATAACGCATTTCCATCTTCATCTTAGGTTAGATTTTTTCGTCAGCAAATCGCCACAGGAAAAATAGAATGGATTTATCTTGAGTCGAATTTCGAACGACCATTACCTAATTATGCACGCCCTAGTGTTTCTACCGTTTATGTTCCAGAAGTTTACCCTAATTTGCTAAATATTTTATCATCAACATCAAATTGAAATCTCCAATATCTTGTCAGAATAAAGGCATGGAAATAATTTCTTAGTTTCCCTAATTTTATGGATAAAATATTAATTTCATCTAAAAGTACAAACGGTCTTATGACATTGTTCATAAAATAAATAGAAGTCTTTCAAATCACAGGCCATTAATCAGAAGGAGTAATGTATGTTGGAAGGAGGAGGGTACATTTAGAATATTCCAATTAAATATATAGAACAAGAATAAATCTTAAACAAGGTAAGATTAAAGTACTTTGCAAACTTAAAATCCTTTAAAAGCAACTAATAACTACAACTATAAATGCGCGCACCACACTGACGCTATAGTCGTAATAAGTTATGCTTCATTTTACTAAATGAATGCGAATATATGAACTCGTAATTTCCAATGGTAATCAATTTGAACAAGTAGTTCTTTATCAATTTGGGAATAAGGGTAAGCGCCGAAACTTTTCGCCTTATATGCAAGGATGGTAAGTCTGTGTTAATAAAGGGTCATCGAGATGTTTCAATCTAAGCATCGAAAAGCAAATAGTAAAAAATACTTACGTCTCGACACAAACTGACAAGTTGGTAACTGAGCGTTGTCATGAGGGTCTGACAAACGACATATTATTTAAGTCTTTGGTTCAATGGGTCGTCATCCGTAACCATTCGATGACGCTATTCATAGACTACGATGAGAAAATAATGTTTACCGTAAAACGTCGTTTCTTTTTGTCAAAGAGCTTGACCGCCTATTCAAAGCTCCAAATACAAGATTATGTCCACTTCAGCGTAATAATTCATACTGGTGTCTAAAGTTTAAGGAGTTTCAAAGTTTCAAAAAGTGACACTATTTCTTTTTCAAATCCTCATTCGCATAAGTAGTACGCTATTCCCAACCGATAATCTTCAAATGGGAGCACCACGGAATGTTTGCCTTTATTTTCTTTGCATTTTCTAATTTTGACGCAGCGTTCGGTTTTGTTCAAAATTTCTAAAAGTTATGTCGGGTGGGTATTCTTCGACGAGATATCTTCTCACGTAAAGCACGGTTCACAATTTGACGTTTTGAAACGTTGCTGTAATGCTTTCTTCTAGAAAGTCCGATAGGGAATTAATTTTGCACTTGATATAGGAAATTTTTACTTTAAATTTTGGACCGATCCTTATAAATGTTTGAACTAAATTCGTTACTCACTAATGAATGAAGGTTACTGAGGAGGTTACATTTGAAATTTTCGGTTTTTTATTTGATATCTTTGTTCAGTTTCTTTGGTGCGCACATTATGGTGCTTATGGTCTTAAATTTTATAACATTCATAACACTGTCAATGGATGAAGAGACGAACACAGATCAATCGATTTAATACCCCATGATGAATATTTATGAAGAGTGAACTAGAAAACGTGTTTCTAAATGTTACATATGCAGTAACAAAATTAGCATACGATGGTGGCGACTACAAATGAACATCGATTGGAGCGGTCTAATATGAAAAGATGCATGTATTTAGTTTAAATTGATGCTAATTGCTTATAACCACCGAGATCTCTTGCTTTCGCTTTCTCTTTCTCAAACGAACAAAAGTTTAGCTTTTATTGAATTATGGATACCTATCACAAATATAAATTTTCTGTAGCGTATAATAGTCATTTCAATTTACGTATTTGTTTTCAATTTATGCTGCTAAAGAAACTAACAGTGCGGCTCAGTCATCTTTAATATTCGCAACGCTGCTGGCCACACTATATGATAAAAAATGTTCGTTCGCCAATTAAGACTTGAACTGCGCACAATGAAGCTTTTCGTTTTCGAGATGTCGTCTCTTCTTCAATGCACAATGGGCAGATTTATAAAGTTTTATTCTGGAAACTGTAAAAGTTGTTACAATTTTTGTTTATTTCGTAGAGTCATATAATTCAATTAAATAATAGATTGAATTTAATTTTATTAAGATAAACTTCATTTAGCGTTGTAAAAGTTTATTTATAATATATTGCATATAAATTAACTTCAAGGAGTACAGACAAATATTCATTACTTTTGTGGACACACACAAATCTCGTGAGCAAATGGTTTTATTATGGGTTTAGGACAATTTCTACTATTGCTTTGTACATGCTATTATAATTATTACCACAAGTTGCCGCTGCTGGTAATAACATCTACTGCATGAATCTAGAATCATGCAAAGCACTGGACGTTTATCAAGTTCAAGAGTTTTATTATACACGTTAAAACAAATTTCATGTGAGGATTCATTCGATTTTCTTCTACACTGCACTACAGCGTTTGATGAATCCAATTGGAGCAAAAAAAAATATATTTATAACTAGTGCAAGGCCGAGAAGATATTAATGACGATGCCCGTCCTGGACGCCTGAATACGTCAACAATCGATGAAAACGTTGAAACAGTGAAGAAGATTGTTATGGATAATAACTATTAGGGAAGTTTGCTGAAGTTGTCGGCATATTGGTTGGCTTAAGACATGCAATTTTTTTTTGGGGGGACGAAACATATGGCGGCGACGTTTGTGTCGAGAATGTCTAATTTCGCCACTGCTTGTTCGGAATTTTATGGCCGAAACCAACATCATAATCATGCTTCGGCCACCGTATTCACCGAATTTGGATGGCTGCCTATCCCCAAAACTGAAAAAACCCGCGAAAAGAGGGAGTTTTGCTACGATCAAGGAAATAGGGAAATAGAGACGCCATTCGCTGGAAGAACGCATATCAGAAGTGCTTCGAGAATTGGAAAAAGCGCTAGCACAAGTGCATTATATCTAGCGGGAATACTTTGAAAATACAAACATTTTTCGAGAAAAATAAAACGTAAATATTTTTGAACACACATCGTATATGCGTACTGATATTCATGTTATCTTCTTCTACTACTATAAAACGTCTTTTTATCTTTAGTATATACTATTCTTGGGGGCGTAACCTGATTTTTTCCAACTAAATGTACTCTGTCGAAGACTATTAGGTATCACTACTATTACGTACTATTACTGTTGTATATTATTAGTGTTGCCACTGTTACGTTGATTTTAAAGCTACTCGACACTACTGCGGTTGCTCCATTGATCTAATTGAACAATTGTCAATTTCAAAGCAATGGTTTTATTTTATACATACCTCTCTGAAAATGAGGCTGATCAAGGAAAATGGTCTTGGTATGTGCCAGCAAAGCCGTGAAGGCCATTTGCCAAATAATCTCTTCCTATGTGCATCACGTTTTAATAAAAAATTACAATTAGAAAAAGGTAACTCTTTTTTTCTATTTATCTTAAATTTTACGTAATACTACTACGAAATATCGCTACTACGCACTATTACGTACTATAACGTTTTCTTCATCATATTCTTCATCGAATAAAACATTGAACATTTGTTCAATTCAAGGTGACTCTTAATATGGGGAGATCGGATTACTGTCGCTTTCTAACAAGAATATTTGAAGAATAAATATACTTACAATGAGAAATATTAGGAAAATAGTTTTCCGCTCCAATGTGAAAGAAAGAATACATTCTTGACGGAAAGAATAGATTTTTGACGGAAATAAATATCTTTACTAGATATCTGCGATGAATATGTTTAAAAAGAATCCAAAGTTCTATAAAGCATTCTATGCTGGTAGTGGCTTTCAAAAAGAAATTGTATATAAAGCGCTATATACGTAAATATTACTTCATTTCGACTCATTGGAATCTTCTTGGGGGGTACAAAACATATATGTAAATGACATATAATAAAGGTTCACTTCAAGTTTTTATCCTTTATTTTAATTTACACAACCTTTATCTGTGTTTAATTTAACCAGAAAAAAGAAAGTCTATTGTTGAATTCATATGTTAAAGCAAGAAAAATTTTATATGTTTCAACATCCTAAAACGTGGTAAATACAGATTTTCTTTTAATTTGAGTACTTTTCAAGTAAATGTTAAGTATTTCCACAATAAATCAATCAGCAAATGAGATTGAAAACCAAGTAGGAAAAAGCATTCTCTTGCAAAATTCGATTTTATACATAAACATAGTTCGTTTCTCCAACGATACAAGAAGCTCACCAATTCACTAACATTTCCATGACTTTTTTATACAATGATTAATCAATACTCTAAAAATAGACTTCAAGTTCTTTAATGACATCATTATTTGATTCAAACCCTTTTTTTATACGAATTCAAACTTTTTTGAAATTTGTAATAGTCGATGCGGATCAAGTGTGGAGAATACTTTAGTTGGGACCTAAACTCGAATATCAAATTATGCAATTTTATCAGCGCTCATAATCAATAACACATTGACTATTATAAAAAAATATTAGGAAAATGGCTTTTTCACATCAATATGTTCATGCATTTATTGATATTTTCTGTCAATAACATAAGTTTTTTGTTAGAAATATCATCCATCATGTAAATCCCTAGAGTTAAAGACTGATGCGTTCATTTTTATTAGTGTTATCCAATCAATAAATATATAAATTTTTTTATTTCTCTTTGTAGGATTGTGTCTGGTATGGCGTCTGCAATACAGACGATTTTCAACGAAAACAGTATTGCGCATATAATGGTACAGCCAAACCTATTTCAACAGAAGGTATAAACTTATTACAACAACGCTGCGGTTTTTTACTGGAAGATGGCAGCACCGACTTCTGCTGTGATAGCGAGCAGGTATATGGTATAACAAAAATCTGTAGCTAGTTTTATATAAGAGAAGCTTAAAAAAAACAAGGGATCATCATGTAACTTTCCGACAGTCGCTTTCTATGTTAAAATACAACTGTGTAAGAGATTGTGGTAGTAATTTTTCCTCTTTTATGCTCAGTGCTAGTGCAAATAGCAAAGCGATACTTGTATTTTAATGTAGAAACCATTTATCGGAAAGTTGCAGTATTACTTAACGTAACAAAAATTTAATTTTTCTTATTAAACTGAATAACAAGTGATGTAGTCATGAATAAAAAAAATATCTATATTTGATTTCCTTCATTTGCGAACAAGTTGCTCCTGAAAAATAATTCTTAATATAATATTGTTATAAAAAGAAAGTAAATAAATAGAACATGCAGAAGAAAGTTTCGTAGAACTTGTCAGACGTATGTATATATTAATAAATTTTTCTTCAATTTTTAAGTTCTTACTAAATTCTTAAATTCTTCTTAAATTTTGAACAGATCTAAGTATGACTCTCCATCCGACTGTCTGTGGTACACGTTCTCCAGTTTCAAAATTGATGATACTGTCTTCAAATTTGGCAAAAGCATTGGACATTCTTCTAGGCTGATATTCAAATTATGCTAAATCATTTAAAAGAGACGCCTACATTGCGACAGAAGCTGAGAGCACTTAATTTTTCAAATGTAAAAAAATTCAATTATTTACCTGTAAATTACAACAGATTAGACGATACGAACACCCTGCAGATTAAATAGGTGATCATACAGTACGCGTACAAAAAATGTATAAAGAAAATTTGTTAAAAATTACTTTGGTTAATTGTGTCTTCAACATGTGAATGTGCACGATCCATCTCTTCCAAAACGTGGAGCTCTAATCTTTTTTCTTTTCTGTGACGGTTAACCACGAACTTCATATTCGAAAGCTGAAGTTTGCGTTTATTGTGGATCTTAGCAGAAGCAAGTCTAATTGACAATTGACATGTTATCAATTGAATTATCACTATCAGCAATACTTGTCCGAAATCAATTGGATAAAAATGACTTTGTTTCTTTTTTGGCTAACCGAGAGAAACTTTGACGTGCCCTTTGCACAATCTCGTCTAGAAGATGGTTAACCTAAATACTTTTAGATGAAAACACAAATAAATTAAATCTAGATGTCTGAAGAAAAAGCGAAGAAAGAAAGAAAAGGAGTTGTCTAGTTCAAATCTCTTCCACTGCAGTCGCAGCAGACACAGCTGTCATTCAATCTGTTTCAACTCTTATTTTTTTTTTTTTTTTGGTTAAAATCGTCTTACAATTGTTTTTCAATTGATGATCTTACTTTAATTTCAAATCGCTACGAAATCTACGAATTTAGGTCGGATACAAGTTTCGTTTTAGATAACAGCGTATGATCGATAAATTCGGGTATATTCAGATCACCTTTGGACTGTGGCCAACTCAGCATAAATATTTCCTTCATTATTTGCTCTTCTTTATCTTCATATAGAAATGTTAAGAATTTTATATACCGGTCCGAATTTTTTCCAGGATGGTTACACGGGTCTAAAATTGACTCTAGCGAAAGCGATTTTTAATAAGAAGCTTTGTTTAATTAGCAAATCTTTTAGCGGCAACAAGATTATTTTCATGATTAAATGGCAGATTTTGAAAAATTGAAATGGGTCAAGTGTATGAAAGAAATTTACGCTTCATGAAATGTCCACGTACACTGTAAAAAATTAACTTTTCCCAAACTCAGTAAGTTTCTTGCGGTTCATATAGGAAAACCGAGATACATTTCATCATAGACTTAGTCCTTTAGTTCAAGTGTTTTAAAGCTTCAGTTCATTTTAGTCTAATTTTAAATCACTATTCTTAGCTGCAAGAAGAGCTCGTGCATTTGTATATGTATATGTATATTTACTTAACATGCAACATATATTCAACGAAATACATCCGAATGGAAATATTACAATTTTTTATTACCATTCCTTGTCGAATAAATTTTTCGTGCTTTTCCTACCTTCTTCAAGTATGTCACAAATGATTTATTTTTTTTTATTTTTCCCAAATGCTAAATATTTCATATTTATCTGCGATGACGACGACGATGATGATGATACTAAGCATTTTTATTTTACATATTTTTTTGTGTCGCAACTATGTTTTTCTCTGTTCAGGTAAACATCTTGAATACTAATATCAAATTGGCAGCAAACTTCTTAGACCGTTGTCCGTCGTGCATGGCAAACTTGGTGCGTCATTTATGCGAATTTACATGTTCCCCTAAGCAATCAGAATTTATGCATGTGGTAACGACGGAAATCTCTAAAAACGGTAAGCGCTACGAAAGATTTGTTTTCTGGTCTTGAATTAAATTAAATTAAAATTAATTGAACTGTTTTGATGTTATATATGAATCTTATAAATAAGTCAAATAAAAAAAATCTTTTGCAATTCTTTTTAGGGCAACCTTATGTGAATAATATTGATCTCCATATAACAGCAAATTATACCAATAGTACCTACAAATCATGCTCTCAGGTGTGTATTTTTACATATTACTCTTTATTTAATTTAAAAATTTCTAAATTCTTAAATTTTTGCTTATATATTCTAAAGGTTTCCGTTCCTTCAACGGGTCAATTAGCGATGGATATTGTGTGCGGCAGTCATATGGCGGCACGATGCAGCGCTACTAAATGGTTTACGTATATGGGCCAAGCCAGTGATAATATATATGTACCATTTCAAATTAATTACATACAACATCAGAATAATACGCCCTCGAAAAACGGTTACCGTCCTCTGGATCCTAAAACAGTTCCTTGTTATAAACCATTAAATGTAAAAAAAAAACGAAACAAATTTTCTTATAATTTAAAACGACATTCATTCAATTATGATTTATTTCTATTTCTTAATTACGTACAGGATAAGACTCCGGCTTGTTCATGTACCGATTGTGAAGGTTCATGCCCCAAGCCGCCACCAGAACCTCCAACACCGCAGCCATTAACGATTGGAGGTTTTGATGCCTTTACGGTTATCATGGTAGTGGTTTTCCTAGTGGGTACTTTACTGTTCCTAATGGGTGTTTGTCTATTTCCTTCCAAAAATATGGATGGTAAGGCTTTTTTTTGTTTATTTTTTCGCACAAATTAATATAATTTTTCCGCTGAATTGTTTATTTTAGTTTGATATGTAAACACATTTCTTTTCTTCACATCTATTGTTTTTGTAACTAAAAAAACTTGAACGTATTAGTTAAAGCAGGTTTATTAGACTGAATAAGTTGCAAGTGTTGTGCATTGCTATAAATATGCTCATATTAACAAATAATAAGTTAACGTGTTATCGGGTTACTTAAAAATAAAATTCTTCGTTATTGACAACAAACACCATATCAACAATTAATATTGGAGAGACTGCATTGCACGATTCAGGAACATAAATAATATTTTTATTAATCAGCGAAATTATACGCAATATTAACAATTTGCGAAAGTCCGAAAAAATTTAAACCAACAAAAAAATTTTTAATAATCGTTTAAGAAAGCTTCATCAAAATAAAATGTTTTTACCCGTAGGGATTTCATGGTTTTTTACCATTTATATATATATCAATCATTTGGAGTGTGACTTATAGCCAGCAAGACCCAAATATGGTCAATATAAATGGCTGCAGATAAATATAATTTGATTAATAATAAGTTTCGAGCTAATTTACTCCCATATCAAGCTTGAAAATAAATTCGAACAATGTACAAGTTATACATTAAGAACTTGGAAGCTGAGAATTTTGGAGCTTACTCACTTTTTCTTTTCCTCTTCCTTCCTTTCTTTCCGTTTTTATCTCTCTCATTCTTGTTTCTAAGTCTCGTGGCTTTATAAAAAGAAGTCCGACTTTTAATTTGCAATTCTCAAGTTACTTCAATTTTTTGAGTAAGTTTTTCTGTTCTTTATGCAGACATTCGATTTTATGGACCGCCTTCAACTACTTTTTATAACATAATTTAAAGCCTATTCTTTGTTTGCCACCACCTTTTGAAGTTCGGTCTAGCATCGTCCATAAGTAGAAGACTTTTAATTGTATTGCATCAATTGTGTGCTACCATTGTCATCCTTAGTATTCCGCTTATTTCGAGCTCATGAAAATTTCTTTTCGGTGATGTCCGAAATAGATATAATTAATTATCGCCATTAAATTCTATTGATCTAATTAAAAAATAGCATAAAGGACAACGCAAGCAAAATAAACATACACACATACGCATGGTCTATTCAGTTGTAATTTTTTACTTTTTCATTTAATGCGATTAACAATTATTCATTTTTTTTGTTTTGCTTTCGTTTTTTGGTTTTTATGATTCTACAATGATTGGCATTGAAAAAAATTTAATCTAGTTTTGGTAGGTGATGGTTTGGATAATCGTTATGAGGAGTCAGATGTTGGCGGATGTTTAGCGGATGGTCAAGCCAATAATGAATTGGCACCGGAGGAGGATTCGCCCCTGCAATCGAAAATATCCAGTATGTGTTTTGGTTTTGCTTTGTTGCTGTATTAAGCGTAACTAACATGTTAGAGAAAACGACACTTGAATGGTTGTGTTTAATCACTCATGCGTTCATTCACATTATCATATGGTTGGTGGCATTCATTTACAACTATAACTTCATAATCTTTCATTTGCTCAACAAGATATACTTAATCTTATTTAATTAAATTTCCACTAAACTTCCAAGTCATTCCATGCAATTTAGTGCGTTATTTTAATTTGTATTTCGTTTATGAGTTTATATTTTTCTTCTTTATACTTAACTATCAATACTATGTTTTTATAATAAGTACACAATACGAGTCTCAACGTGGCTCAACTTCGCCATTAATGTCAGAATAGTATATCCGTTTGCCTTTCCTTAGTCAAAAAGTAAAACGGCACACAAAAGTTCGTTTAAAGTTCGTGTTCATATTGCCCATATATCTGCCAATATTGGAATATAAATGTCAGCATTTTGTTTTGCAAAATTTAACATTTATTTAAAAAAGTGGGATAATAAACGTCTATTCTTAAGATATTACTACTCCTGTCTCTCTGGTAGAATATGAATTCCGTACCGCAACAGCGTTTGATCTTTTGATGCTATCTGCGAAAATATCAGTTTTCTGGACATCACCATTAAGAATGGAAGAGCTGCTCAGACATATCTGTAATAATCGATTGCAATCAGTGATAATCAGGAGAGGTAATGCAGAGTGAAAACGACGGGAGGGGTAACGCAGTTCAATTCAATAGTGCTAACGTCTTCAGAACGCCTTCGGCAATATTAGGTTTGGAGTAATCATCCTGAAAAGTCACCACACAATAATCTTTTGCATATTGCCGCCACTTGAAGGTCATTTAATTGCATTGAGCTTTGTGGGTACAATTACTTACTTACTGATCTATGCATGAACCAACTTGTAATAACACATTACTCAATAGTAACACATTACACAATAAGTTCTTAGGATGACATATAGATGTCGCCACTGTTGAGTCCATGTAATTTTTAGATAGTACCAATCTTCAAACGAAATGAAATTCCGACCATTAGTTTACAAGTTACAATTCTTTTCGTGATGCTACTTTTGCATTTTTCGAAACAATGGAAACACCTGAATTGAAAAAAATAATTTGTCGGCTGTTAAAGAAGATCCTACTGACGTGAATGATGGTGACCGCTGCGGTCGTCCAAGTTCGCCAGTTCTTCTAGAAAATAATAAAAAAGTGCGTTCGTTGGAAGACCGAGAAGTGAAATTGCGTAGAATAACTGACACCTTAATTAGAAGGCAATACATTTACTTATCTGCTTGAAAAGCTCGGTTCGAAATGGGTATAATAACGAAAATATGATTCGTATCGCTGTTTAGAACGGTTCGAACAATATAAGAAGAATTTTTTCAAGTGATACGTGACAATGGATGAAACTTGGATTCATCACTACATTCTAGAGTCATACCCGCAGTTAGCCGCAACAGACAGCAACGGTAAAAAACGCAACAATCGGTTGGAAAGATTTCTGGCGTCCGTATTTTGGGATGCGCATGGTATAATATTCATCGACTGTCTTGAAAAGGGACAAAGGATAAATTGTGAATGCGTTTGAATGACGAAAGCGCAAAAAGTGGCCTCAAATGACGAAGAAAAATGCTCTTCCACCAAAGTAATGCATTGTGCCACAAGTAGCCAACCATAAAAAAGTGATCCTACAAACTTATTGAGTGATGTATTATTTGTGGTACACTGTACCCCATTAATTGGCCAAAGTCTAGGCGAAATGTATACTTGAATTTGTAGTTGATGTAAATAATCCGAGTATTCAAGATCTTTTCCACTTCAGGCACTCTGTCATGTCATTTTTCTTATCAGTTACTATTCAGAATCGAATTAAAGAAGAAATCGAAAGTTACCTGTTGTCAATGGCTTTTTGGCTAAAAAGTGGACTAATCTAGAGTTTATAAAACTTTTGTTCAGTGGGACAACTTTAAGAACGAACTTTAAGGTGAGAAATCGTAGCTTCATTCTGCAGAGTCGTCTAGGAAGGTGATAGTCGCTAAGTTTTATATCTATTAGATTGCTTCGGTGATATATATTGAAAGGCTAGTAAAGGCCTAAAATAGGAACTTAAGCCTTTTTTTCCTAGAATAACTTTTTCCTCACAGCAAATGTCAATGAACTTTATTTGTTTAATTACGAATTATTATTCGTATAAAAAAAAAAAAAAAAAAGTTTCGTTACTCTATAATACTGTGCGAATGTGTCCGAATCGCCCTGTCTTTATTTTTTACAAAAATAACCAGCCGTCGAATATACGAGAGCGTTTTTCTCGTTTCGTCTTTGAATTGGTTTAGTTTTAAAAACATATTTTCGGTTCGTTTTGCAATGTATGCCAATGCCAATGTTTTTGCGAAATTTGAATCCGATATCTTAATTTTTCCGATCCGGAAAATGTTTCGAACGAGTGTTTAAATGGTAGATAGATATTCATCAAAAATATATATACATAACTCCTCTGGGTGGGAAAAATGAATTTTATCGATTCTTCGGTAATGGGTCGAACTTCAAAATTTTGTTATAGCTTATAGCAAATTATGATTCGGCAACGAATTTCTTTGCAATGAATAACGGGCGGGAAATAGTTCATGTTCTTCATGTATAGTTGTAGTAGAAATACTTTCAAGAAGAACTCGATATGAACAGTTCACGCTACCTCTAAATGAAATAACCAGGCGTTGAAGAACTTTAATCACGGATCGTGTATGCTCTTTAACTTTTGTGTAAAATATTTTTTCCGCCAAATCAATCTACACATACATGATATATGTGTGTACACTATATATACATAAACTTATAAATTTAAGCTCTAACGTAAACTGATCTTTCGTTTAATAATCAAATGTACCTTAGCTTTTGATGTTTACGTGATTATTTAGAGTTATTGTTAGTCTTGTTGTAAATTGACCAAAGCACATGTATGTGTTTAGTTTTTGTTCACTATTGATGTTTGTTATATTGAAATGTAAAGATATTCAAAATTTCTGACAGAGTACACGTTTTATTTTCAGCGGATGGCAATGAGGTTGATGGACCACCGCACGATAGTATTGACGCAATGACAACATCCGAGTCTGGTTACTTTGAACATTTGGGTGCTAAAACAGAACAGTACTTAGAAAATTTCTTCACGTCATGGGGCAAACTTTTTGCTACGTATCCCTGGTTTACGTTACTAGGCGGCTTACTATTCGTCGCTGCTTTAGGTTATGGCATTAAATTTTTACACGTCACTACAGACCCAGTTAAATTGTGGGCGTCGCCTCAATCACGTTCTCGGGTAGAACGAGAATTTTTCGATTCTAATTTCCAACCATTTTATCGTATTGAGCAGATCATTATTAAAGCCGTAGATTTGCCTGATATTGTGCATAATACTTCAAATGGACCATTATACTTTGGTCCGGTATTCGATAAGCAATTTCTAACGGATGTTTATCACCTGCAAGAGGAAATTAAAAATTTGGGTAAAGGTATCGAGAATGCTACGATGTTAAAAGATATCTGCTACGCACCGCTAACCTCAGGTGAATCCGGATCGGTGGAGACCGCAAATTGTGTGGTTCAGTCGATTTGGGGTTATTTTCAAGATGAACTTGATCGCCTTGACGATGAAGATGAAGACAACGGCTTTGAGGTAAACTACTTCATCAAATCGGTAGTAAGGAAAAACTTTCACTTACCATCACTTGTTTATAGGTCACCTATCTTGATGAATTGTATGCATGTATAAGCAATCCATATCTATGTTTGGCTCCTTACGGTGGGCCCGTAGATCCAGCCATAGCTTTGGGTGGTTTCTTAAAACCACGCGAACAATTATCGGGAGATACAAATTACGAAAAGGCGAATGCCTTAATTTTGACATTCCTAGTGCAAAATCATCACGACAAGGAAAAATTGGGCCCTGCTTTAGAATGGGAACAACGTTATGTACACTTTATGCTTAATTACACTAAGACTCGAATGAGCAAACACATGGATATTGCCTTCACCTCAGAACGGTCAATTGAGGACGAATTGAATCGGGAATCGCAATCGGATGTTTTGACCATTTTAGTGTCCTATCTTATCATGTTTGCTTATATTGCCATATCGTTGGGCCATGTTCAGGAGGCCAGGCGCGCTTTCATTGACAGTAAAATAACTTTAGGGGTTGGCGGTGTTATTATTGTGTTGGCCTCAGTGGTATCTTCGGTGGGTGTTTTTGGTTATATTGGTGTGCCGGCAACTTTGATTATTGTTGAAGTTATACCTTTTCTGGTATTGGCTGTTGGCGTAGATAACATATTTATATTGGTACAGACGTATCAGCGTGATGTCCAACGAGCTGATGAAACTCACGAGGAGCATATTGGACGCATTTTGGGACGGGTAGGGCCTTCCATGCTGCTAACCTCAATCAGCGAAAGTTGCTGTTTCTTCTTAGGTGGTCTGTCCGATATGCCGGCCGTTAAAGCGTTTGCGTTGTATGCTGGTATGGCGTTACTATTTGATTTTTTGCTACAAATCACATGTTTTGTAAGTTTGCTTACTCTGGATACGAAACGTCAAGCCGAAAACCGTTTAGATGTGTGCTGCTTTATTCGCGGGAAAAAGACTGATGCGGTTCCCATTACAGAAGGCTTACTTTACAAATTCTTTAAAAGTGTATATGTGCCGTTCCTAATGAAGAAAACAGTTCGTGTCATCGTAATGATAGTCTTCTTTGGTTGGCTGTGCTCCAGTATAGCGATTGCACCTCGCATAGAGATCGGCTTAAATCAAGAGTTATCGATGCCTGAAGACAGTTTCGTTTTGCATTACTTTCAATCGCTCAATCGTTATCTCAGCATTGGACCACCCGTTTATTTTGTGCTAAAATCGGGACTAAACTTCTCTGAGAGTTTTGACCAAAATATGATTTGTTCGGGACAATTTTGCAATGATGATAGCTTAATTACCCAAATCTATTTGGCGAGTAGGCGTTCTAATAAGACTTACATAGCGCGACCAGCATCGAGTTGGATAGATGATTTCTTCGATTGGAGCCAAGCGACAAGCTGTTGTAAATATCGGCCAGAGACAGGTGGTTTCTGCCCACACACAGGTAAATTCGAAATTTACATAAATTTTTGATTCTGAGAGAACGCTATCATGCCCATTTTTGTCCACAGACACAACTTGTAACACTTGTGTTATAAACCGCAACAAATTACAAAGACCAGACGAAAAAGATTTCGGTAAATACTTACCGTTTTTCCTCCAAGACAATCCGGATGATAGCTGCGCGAAGGCTGGTCATGCCGCCTATGGCGGAGCGTTACGGTATCATCACAGTTCCGAAAACGGCGTTATCGTCGATGCTTCTTATTATATGGCTTATCATTCCATTTTGAAGACATCAGCCGACTATTATTTAGCCTTACGTTCGGCACGTAAAATATCAGCCAACATAACCCATATTCTTCAGGTAAGTTGGTTTCCCAGCTTCTGCATTTAAGTGAGCACAAAGATAAGCATCACCCCCCTCTAAGGGCTGTGACGAAATCTGATAATAATTTTGGTCCTTCCTTTTACACTCTCAACAAAACATGAAACAAAATTTTACGTCGACATGTCTGATACAACCTAAAAATTTATATATTGGAACTCTTAATATATAACATCCTAGACGTTCATCATGTTGATGGCATTTAAATAGCGTTTTATCTAACCGATCGTGTAATGACCCTTCCTTTTCATAAATAAGGAAATTATTTGTTTACTGATACCAGCGACATGTACAGAATTGGTGCAGAGTCACATCGGTACTACAGCGTCAAAGTTGCTCTTAAATAAGGTATAGACGACCAAACTTATTATCAGGTTTCGTCACAGCCCCTCCAGAGAAGTGATGTTTATCTTTTTGCTCACTTAAATGCAGAAGATGTAAAACCAACTTACCTAAAGAATTAAATATAAATTTCTTATAAATCAATATAGGGCCGCCTCATGTCTCAGGGTATGCCCTTTGAAGAAGCCCTTAAAGTCGAAGTGTTTCCCTATTCAGTGTTTTATGTTTTCTACGAGCAGTATTTAACAATGTGGCCAGACACGTTGCAAAGTATGGGCATATCGGTTTTGGCCATTTTCATAGTTACTTTCTTGCTAATGGGTTTCGACATACACTCCTCGCTGGTCGTGGTAATAACGATAACAATGATTGTTATAAACTTGGGAGGCAATATGTACTACTGGAACATTTCATTGAATGCTGTATCCTTAGTGAATTTAGTAATGGCTGTTGGCATATCTGTGGAATTTTGCTCTCATTTGGTGCACAGTTTCTCAATCTCTACGGAAGGTACACGGGAGAAACGTGCCGCCGATTGTCTTACCAAAATGGGTAGCTCGATATTCTCGGGAATAACCTTAACAAAGTTCGGTGGAATTTTAGTGCTGGCATTTGCCAAAAGTCAGATCTTCCAGGTTTTCTATTTCCGTATGTACCTGGGTATTGTATTGATTGGTGCCGCTCATGGTCTTATATTTTTGCCTGTGCTGCTTAGTTATATCGGTAAGTAATTTTCTCTTATTTCATTTCATTTCATTTACCATTCAACAGTTTTCTTCTTCATTATCTTACATAATTTTTCAATGTTTTTATTATTTCTGTTCCAAACGGCCGGGATTTCAAATTTTTTTTCTCTACTAAAACCAACGTGTCTCCAATCTGAATCTCCGTCAATCTGTTTCTTTATATAAATTTTAAATGTTTCCTCTCTCTGTCTGTTGTGTCATAAACATTTGTAAAATCCACCGTCATTCATATCGCCCTGAAAATGTACAGAATGTCATGTAAAGAAGAAATCATTGCACTTTCCCTTAAATTATTAATAAATGTTTAGCAAATAAGTTTCCCATGAAAAAAGGGTAATTTTCTGAAGCCACTAAGTTATAGCAAAATTTAAACTCAAATAAAATAAACAGTGACAGAAATACATTTTGCTTACATTGATGTAATGGTTAATGATGCGGTTAAAAAGCAGGTGGCTGCGCCAAGATTGGCCACGAATGTATTGTACAAGTACGTCCACTTTAGACCAAAGACTCTAATTTACAATCCACAGCAGATATTGGGCGGAAACATGATAAAACGTGGATCTTTGAGAGATTCAGCTAGCTTGACCTGCTTTCAAATTTAACCATAATGGATAAGGCATTAGAATCTGTACCAGGCATCAAGAGACTTCATTCGCCTGCAATAACTAAAAGCATTTATAATCTTGAAATAGGCATCGGATTGAAACACCGTAAAAAGATTTACGAACGTTAGCGAAATATTCAGTAGACTTGATTAGTTACGAACATGCTCCTAAAAACAACAAACTGAAACTTTCAGAAACTAATCCTGAAACGAATACAAATATTACTTGGATTTTACTAAATCTGCAAATATTCTTGATCACTTACACGCCAATATTTAATAGAGTATTTTGTAATTGTAATGTCTTCACTAAAAGCAATGGATATATTAAGGCTAAACTAATTATAGGTCTGTGCACAAGAAAAATAGAAACCAATAAATATGACTATTATAAACAAAGTGTCATAGAAGGCGTGTTAATGCATCATTAGCTGGCGATTAGACGATTCGCGGCGTTGCTTGGGCAAAACGTACCTAATATCAAAACTATAAACATACTTTCGCTACCAATCAGTATAATAAAATAATATAAAATATTCCACATAATGTTGAAAAAATTCCGTGTCGTCAAGCATTACTTTTAGTAGTTTTTTATGAACGCATCCCTTATTGTAGTGTATTCATTTTAGCATTTAATTGTAAATAGTTTAAAAAAAGTTTTTCAAAGTTATTAAAAGAAATAGCATATTGTAGACAATTATAAGAAAAATGAAAGACTTAAAATATTTGTGTGTGTGTTACTAGATTGGATCGTTAGCTTAGCAATTAGCAAAAGTCTAAGGATCACGAAAACAAGATTCGTTTGCCCTCCGGATGATTTCTGTTTTATAGCTAAGGAAAGATTTACTATTTACGATGGAGGAAACTATGAATCGAAATCATTCTTAAGAGCCGGTAAAGGTTATTTCATTCTTTCAAGTTTTATTCAACAAATACACATTACAACAGAAACAAATCCTAACCTGAAGCAAATGTCAAACCAACTATTTGTTTTCTTTGTTTTTTCCTCTTCTTGTCTTTTTGTTTTGTTTTTTTTTTTTTCATATTTCAGGTGCACCAATGAATAAAGTTAAATTGGAAAATTTTCGACGTGAAGCTTTTAAAGTGCAAGAAACCTCATTATCGACTGTAAGATTTTAACGCAATGCGTAAGCAAAACTGCTTCTCTCACTCTCTGTCTCTCTCGTTCTTTAAATATCTTAAAAGAAAAAAAAGAAAGAAAGAAAAAAGAACGAAAAAAAAATCAAATCAAACAAAGAGTAGCTGCAAGTGTGAAAAAGCAAACATTTTAATTATAAGCATTATTAAGTGTTAAAAAAACAATTAACTAATCAATCAATCAATCAACTAACAACAACAACAACAACAGTAACAAATAAAACAAACGAACGTACGCTAAACAGACATCCATCCTATTTTTGGAATCAAATGAGTGCCTAACTACATAAAATGCAATGCCTGCCTTAATTGAATATTGGTTTGCTATTTATTGATGTTAATTCTACTCTTAACTCTTTCTTTTTCTCTCTCTCTCTCTCTCTTTCTCTCTCTTTCTCTCTCTTTTCAATAACAAACATTCACTATAACTATAACTTTACAAACGCCGCCAAAACCACTTTTAAATAAATCAAAAGCACAAATATAACATACTCACACCTACCATTATATATTGAGACATAATACCAATTTTACATAAATAAGGCTTAGTAATGTAGTAAAAGTAGTGATAATAGAACAAACAACACATATATTCTAACATTTGTTTTTATTATGTAGAGATGACACACAAAATAATATGGACATTATGTAATATATTATAATAACGGGATTGTGGCCAAACAACGGACACTGACAGCAGAACTCAACATTGACTTAAGTAACTTCGATAAAAATAGTACGGCATTAGCTCTCGATAAAGCTAAAAATCATGGAAGAGTTGCAATTGCAAAAGTTCTTTATAACAAACGTGTTCATATTATTTTGTCTAACTCCTGTATAGGTTTTCGTGAAATTTTAAACTTTTTTTTTTATACACTTTTCTTTTTTGTTTCCTTTTAAATTGAATCAAATTTTGTATTTAGAAAACATGATTAATTTAATTTTATTTAAATTTTTTAGTTTTAAGAGCTTGTTGTGAAATAATCTTCAATTTGTCTGTTTGAGATGAAATGATACCAATTATATACTACGTACGTCCATCCATTCGGATGTATGGAAATCTTTTATCCGAAAATATACATTTTATCATATTATTAGAGCGAATGGTTAATTGTTAGTTTATTTATTGAGTTGCTTCAAGTAGAAATTGTTTAACCGCAAAAATTGACTCTTATAGCAAAGTTTTGTCTTCTGCTTTAGCAATCTCTACTAGATTTTATAAGATAATTATACGAATGATACGTTTTTTGTATATAATTATAATTGATATGATTTATTAAAATATGCCAAATCTCAAGTAAGAAAGTTTATAATGTATATTATGTGCTTCACGATAAAACTTTGTCCCTGCTAATATAAAATATGCTGCGTTGTACTATTGTTTAGAGCACAAAGGGCATCATCTAGACATACTTTGCAAAATGTGCTTAAAATAATGTTATTATCGGGAAAACACCGTTTTAAAGGAAATATCTATTTTATTTTCGGATAAATATTAAATTATATAAAAGTATTATATCCAATCCTGAAAATTTCGTTTAGAGCAAATGGGACACGTATTCACTTATTCTACTTCAGTATGGGGTTCTGAGTGCTTTCAGTCATATCGCTCCATTTGTCCGTTTTCTCTATATTTCTAGAAATTGGATCCTGATTCATTGCTTCTATATTCTGACCAAGTTAGAAAATAACATAATTTCGTTGTATCCGTTTGAAAAATGGAGAAATCCCCACAAAATTGAAGCTTTTTTCACCACTTCAATATTCCTGATCAAGTTAAAAAATGACAACATTTTTCTGTACCGGCTTAAAAAATTGTAAAAATCATACAAACTTTTACCTCGATTCTTGTATATTTGTTTGAAACTTATTCTTCTTTAAAATTTTAATAAATTAGTTAATAGTAAAATTGTATTATTTTTTACAAGCGCAAGGTTCGACGTACGCAGTCGCCTAAGCCGATTTTTTCTTCTAATCTTTTAGAACCTTATTTTGTTTCTTGTGTCTTTATGTGCAGTCACGTTAAAGCGACAGGGGCACAATTTGTTTTTGACCCATTATATTTCACTTAAATGAAAGCTAATTTTTAAAGAAAATTTATTTAGCATAATTTTTATTTTTCCTTTTATATCTTGCCACCTTTTTAGAAATTGCTACTAGAGCTACGGTGTATATTTAGTTTGTACGTATGTATATAACGGTCAGCGGAATTTTGCAATGGACCTGTCTTTAATTGTATTGATCGATTCAGAATCTTTTTTCCGAGTCGGTTTAAGCTTATCTGGCTGTCTGTCTGACTAATGTCTTTGTTGCAGTCTATTAGTCGCAACTTTTGCGATATTTGCATAGCAAAGCTTTGACGCAAGGTCGAAAATGGTTGGGTTCGGACTTCTTTTGAAACCACTCTTCCCCATATAACGCCTTAATTGAAAAACCTATTATATGAAAAATATACTTTGCTGGGTCCACCCCATTCCGATACTTTTTTCACATTACGTTGTCATTGCATTTCGATTTAAAAAAAAGTGCTGCCATACTGACAAGATTTCAAGCTAAATAAAAGCTCATAAAATAAGTTTTTTTTTTGTAATAAGATGTACTTAATATGATCATAAAATAATGCGAATTTGAGATTTTCTCAAATTTTAATCCTTCAAAGTTGGCACCCCCGATGTAATACAGTTTTGCCAAAGAAGTTTCCGGTTTGAATTTCTTACTAATTCCTGTAAGATGGTGTTCTTTGAATGCTTTTCCAAGGTTCAAGAAGAAAGAAAAAAATTTAGTAGAATTCAGTCATATTGCATGAAGCGTAATTTTCTTCACTTTATTCATGTCATATGAGAACTATGATGACTGCATATAAGGATAGCCTTAATAAACAAGACGTAATCATCCACTTGAAGTCACATCATTTCAGTAAAAAAAAACTGCCACTCTTATCCATAATTCATCAATTTTTTCGCGGAATGCCCACAAACGATTCATAAGTTCTTGCTCTACTTCTACGGAAATCTTAATTCTACAGCATTTCTTAAATTGTGCACAATTTTTTTGTGGATGCTACTTAAATCCATCTTAACATAACATCACTTACTTCTATAGGCTTTAGCGATATTATATCCAAATAACCAGATAATAGTGCATGAATTTCTTTTAGAAGACTAAGACTAAGAGTAAAAACTAGTCTTAACATTGTAAATCCAAATTCCATTAAAAGAAAATATTTTATGCGATTGAGTTCCAACAAAAAAATTCTATATCGAAGGTACATAAAATTATTATTGGGCTATAGGAAAAGCCAAGACTCTAATTTCCTTTGATGATTAAGAAAACTTGAATGAAGGGTTTTGGATGTTTTTTACAATCGGGTAATTCGTAAACATTTGAAACGAGTAATGACCCGATTTCAACGTCATTGAATTGCGCGATTTTCCTTTGGTGAAATCATTTCTGATGCTTGTTAGTTATTCTTAAAATTAATTTTATCATGGTTAAATGAATTTTTAATTTTTTGCTTCCCGTATAGAACAATTTTTTCATGTATGTGTGTTCAATGTTTTCAAGTTAACCTCATATAGAAAGGGGGCAGAGAGTTCAAATAATTGTGTTGTGTTTTATTTGTATTTAACTCATTTTACGTTAATTATAGACGCTGGCATGTAAATCTTTTTGTTTATTGTGTTTATTGTTCTTCATGTTATTTTCATAAACACATACATACATACATATCCATGTATATCGTACATACAAGTTTACGTTATCCTTGGTGAATAAATTTGTTTCCTCGTTACACTATTGAGCAGAGAACAACAAATCATCACTATTTATAATACTGCATTAAAATGCTTTTCTGAATATTGCGAGCATAAAGAAACACTAAACATGCAGCAGACACATGCAACTATCTACTACTACTACTCTTACATTAATACTTTTACAGAAAGAAATTTTTTGACCCTACAATTTTTGAAAAGACTTTTTTTGCAAATATTAATCAATTTTTTTTATTCTTTTATTTCTACGATTATTTTTATGATTTGATGATGTATTTGTTTGGTAATAACAATTTGAAGGCGTGATGCAAGGTCCACGTGGAAGAAGATCATCAGCATCATCATCATCATCAATTACAACAGCAAGAACTCCTTCAATCAGCTCACCCATTAACTCACATACAGCCAGCTATCATCCAGACGAAAGAATCTTCGAAACTGTTACCAATTTTTCTCCAATGTGCCCATCTGCGTCACAATCGACCTTCGGAAGTATAAGTTCAGCTACAAATTTGCAGTCGCCACCACCACCACCCGGATATCGTCGTATACCCGACGAATAACTTATTAGAAACTACAATTTAAAAATCGAAAAATCTAACACGCATTCGTAGGAAAGCATATCTGCGAAAAAGACTAGTGGCAACTGTCACCGGGCTATTCAAACACTAGCTCAGTTACGAATACTGGCTAGATATCGACCAAAAAATATTTCTAATTCTTTCCTCTGTGGTTCACTAGTTTTCCCGCCTTGAGAAAAGAGAAAAAACAGAAAAAAAAAATTATAAAAAGAAATTATTTATAAAACAGCAAACTACTAAAAAGCTTTATGTATTTTTTAGTTCAACATTATTTGTATTAGAAGCATTGCACTGAATTGAAACGAATTTCGGAATTATTTCATAAATTTCTTTATTTTTGTATACTATATATATATATGTATAAGCCTATGAAATCTTTAAGTAAAACCGTACATATGTGTATACACATATGTATATATATTTGATGATTTTTATTGTTATTTTGGATATTTATTTAGCAACAATTAAATCAGTTTGTAAAATAGAGATTATTTTTAAGCTAACGATCCATTTGTTTTTCAAATTGCAAAACAAAAAAAAGGCTTAATAAGTCCTCCTGCTAACAGAACTATTCCGTTTTTTCTAAACTAAGTGGAAATATTGGGAAGTTATCCGAAATATGTTAATTCTTTTTTGAAAAAAAAGTGATATTTAATTAATAATAAGGCAGCAAAATTAAATTTCTTCTTTTTTTTTTCTCTCTTATTCTGAAGAAGTCTGAAAATTATTCTGTACTGAAAATCGTTTGAACCTACAAGATATGATATAAAAGATAAGAAAAAAAAATATTCAATAAGCGGTACAGTCCAAAAATTAAATAGTAACAATATTCCAGTCCCGAACCCATATTTTTCAGCTTTAAATGTGTCTTCACCAATATTAACTGAAGCGCAACGTTTTTATTGACCCAGAAAAGTTTTAGTTTTTCATATTTTCATTTATATTTCCTAATAAAGAAACAAACTATATAGCACGCATGCTAAAATATTGGGCGACGACAACAGTTCGACTTACCCGATTTAATATTGAATTGAGATCAAACAAGTTAAAACGCGATAGTCAGGCAGGATCAACAGTTAAATACGTTACATCACTTCGTAAAGAGTTTCTAAAAATACCACATTATATGGGAGTTTTTTAAGGGGGAATGCTTTATAAAAACTAATTGGCCCTACCTATTTTGATTAGAATTCACTCGTTCATTTCAAGTTATTAAATTTTATTAAAATACCTCAATTTTGCTGTAGGGTGGATAAAAGTTATTTTTTCATCACTTGTTAGAAACCTGTAATAAATAGAAATATTGCAATATTACACTTTCATTGATTGTAATTCAACCTTTTCTATCCTTTCCTTTCATGTTAACCCATACGTGAACCATTGTCCGTTTTGATTTTTATGAAAAAAATTCTGTTCAGTTGGCTCGATCGAAACTTCGAAGCACCTACCATCTAAATTACTAAAAAGTTTTTCGGCAATCGCCATCATTCTATCTACGATCATTTTCCAAAATGTGATTTCTGGACGCGATGTCTACGTAGCAATATAAATCATACCGCCGGAATGTAAAAGTTATAGTTCTTGAGTACTGCCTTTAAATAAATCGAGCTCTGTGTAAAAAAAATGGCGGGAAATATTAGTTTCCCTCCTTAATTCGAAAAAAACTGCTGCTGATTCTTAATGGGTCATTAAAAATGGACTTGATACGATATCGATATCTCAAAACATAACGGCATAGATTAAAGTAACCATCAACTGTTACATCAACTGTAAAGACGAATATCACAGGGATTGTCTGTTAGGAAACCAATATTGAAGATCGCTACATAAGAACAATCGATAAATTCTATCGATCATTCAAGGAAAATATCTGAAACATGCTAAAATTCATTACAAATTAATTTTTCAGCACAACGACGGTTCGGTCTTACATTGCAAAACTCATCCAGAAAATGTTAGTAGCACTAGAATATGTTTACCAGATATTTTACATTCATGATTATCATGTGTATCAACTGAAGGCTTATTGCCTGTCCGAGAAGCTGTTGTATGCTTGTGGCGATACTCCAAAAATTTGTGCTTAAACGACAGCCTTAGAGCGTCATTTGTTGTCTCATCATTCTGTCAGAAATATAGAATAAATGTATATTTATCCGTGAACAATATTTCCAATAAAAATTTTTTATCATACTATTGAAATAAATTTTCTTAATTGTTGCCGAGCGTCAATTAAAAAAAAGCTTAGAGAGAGTCTTGTGCCATGTTTTAGATCAAAACTTTCTGCCAAAAGCAGTTGATGCTTTATTGTTTTTCTTGGGCGTACTATGTCTTTCTAACCCAAGCGATGCAACGGTTGGAAACGAAAAAAGTCAAGTGTCAAGTTTTAACTTTGTACCTCATTATACACGTGCTGTATAAAATTACGATTATAGATAACCCTAATAAAAGTATTTAATGTTATATCAAGTGTTCCAATAATTGTTCTATTATTGTTTTCTCTGAAAAGTAGACACAAGAGAACTCACTTTATACGATGCTGTTTGCTTTTAAGTGGTAGGCAAATTCCAAAAACACCACATAAAAAGTAGCGTACGAAAGAAACCATCTGGTAAACGACTGTCCAAACACAAAATATGTATATCATGCTCATGCTTCCCAATGTATATTTGGAAAATAATGCTTATGGACACAAACCGGACTATTTTGTAAATCTTCTTAAATTGAATTAAATCATGTAAAGCATTAAGAGATCTGCATTTTTAGATAGCATTATATAAATAATAAATTTAAAAAAATTCCATATAAAGGCAGAAAAGCCCTTTAAGCATATGTGGGCTTAGCCATGTTGTCTGTTCGACTTACATTGATTTTTGATTTAACTGCTGCTCAGAAATACATGTGCCAGATTTTTGTTAAACATGTTTTATACACTCCAAGTTACAAATTTTGTTTATTGTATTCTAAGCAGATTATGTCCCATTTTTAACTCGGCTTGTTATAGATTTTTGCACATAAGCTATCATATAGTTATTGCTTTTTAAGTCAGTTTTTGCGACGGTGGGCTTTCAATTAACAATAGACGCAAACGAAGTCTTTCATATTTATTAAAAAGATGAATTTTCGAGCTTAGTCACATTATCATTAATTAAAACTTTTAAACATGTTTTTCTTGAAACCGTACTCTTTGAGCTTAGTGTATCACTGGCTACTCGAAATTCCATCTGATCAGTTATCTTGTAATTTTAACGTCAACTTCGAATTAGGAAGAATAAGAAAATTCTCTGGTTGTATGATTTTCCAAAGGTTTTAATCAAATGAGAAATTTCAAATTGAGGCTCTTTTTAAAACGAAATTTCAATAATATCCTACGACATTCGGTAGTTCCAAATGCTTAAATGCATCCTTTGAAATATTATTATTGATATAAAATTTGAAATGTGTTGAAAAAAATTGATGCACTGATATATTTTGTCCTAAAAGTGAACCCTATTAGAAAATGGTTTGGATTAGATCGCTTTCCAATAACGTTTTATTTCGCAAAAGTTATTTGAAATTTCAAAATTTTTCGTTAAAACTCATTAAGCAGTAATATCTCAGCCTATCAGATTGATAGGAAAAATTTGGATTAGTTTGGATAGATTAAATTATTGAAGCAGATAATCGTTCCTATGAAAAGTAAAACTTTATATGGCAAAAAAATGCTATATTTTTAGTACTTGATTATGAAATTTAACTTATAACAGTAATTTAATGTAAAAACGAACTATACTAAGTTTTAATTATGAAGATCTTTTTCTTCGAATGCATACCATATAAAAAAGTAAGGCTTTTTATGGGAACAATATTATTTTATATGATCAAAAAAAAAAAACGCTAAAGTTAATAAAATATTTGACAAGAAAATAATGTTTGCAAAATTTTAACCAAACTCAGTTCACGTTTTTAATGATTCTAATAATCATGCCCAACTGTATCTTTTTTTTACTTGTTTTTACATAAATTTAAAAAAATCGCTCTATTTTTCGTGCAGCAAGATGGTATTGCCTTTTAATTGGATGATGGGTATTCAAAATTCGTCTCGTAAGGTACATAAAACTTTCTTAGTTATTTTTGTCTCCCTTTGATTTTTATATAAATTTTTTTTTATACAAAATTTAAACGAATCATAACATAAATTTTCTAAATTCCGAAATATAAACACTGTGTTTTTATGTAAATGTAATGATGTGATGTTTATTCTAATATATTATTATATGCATATATAAGTATGTTATGTACATATATATATGTATGTAACATACATATATACATATGCATGTTATACACTAAATTTATCTAGATTAGGGATTATAGGAGTGGATGGATACCTCTTGTATGGCTTTGCCTATGCGCGTCTATGTATGCACGTAAGTATGTTTGCTTATGTGTGTATGTAGGTAAATGATGGCATTCATCTATTAAAATGGCAAAAAGAAGAAAGAAATCGAATCATGAATGATTAATGTCGCGTTTAGAATGTGTTTAGTATCTAAGTATATATGTATACAAGAAGAAGAATAGAACTTATTGTGCATAGTTATTATATATATGTAGATATGAATATAAAAATATATACGTTTACATATACATGCCTAGATAAAACGGAACAAAACTTATACTTACATATATGTATATGTATATGTATATTATACATATATATATATATATATATATATATATTATACATATATATGTATGCATATAATTTATTTATATATATATTATATACATATACACATACACACACATACATGTGCTTGGTTGGGTTAATAATGCATTCACTTTAAATTAGTTTTTTTAGATTTAATATATTAATATATATGTACTCTCTATATATGTGAATATTAAATTTAATGAATTTGAATTAAATAAACGTTCATCCAAGCAAGCACAAGCATGTGAATGTGTAGGCTAACGAAAGTAATTTAAATTATATTAATATAAAGGGGATTTGGATTTGTTTCTAACGGAAGTATTTTATGTATTCCTTATAGAAAGAAAATCAACTATTTAGAGATATATATTATATATACCGTTGAATTTATGGAATGTTTTATTAGTTTGGGTTTTTTTTTTTTAATATTTCAACACTCCATGTGGCCTTTAGTAAGGATTTTTTCTTCTCTTTTCTTTTTTATTCAGCTGTTTTTATTATTAATAAATAAAAAGTAGAATATATGCAAAAAAATGTTTACAAATATATGTTTATTAAAAGGTGACGTAAAATATAATTTAGAAATAAACTAAACTAACTCTCCTTTAGTATTAAGAAAACACAAATAAAACAACAATTTTAAAAAGTGTAACAGAATTATAAGTAAAAAGAAATCACATTTTACGAATGGAGTGAAAATATTTTTATTTTATTGTTTTTTATTTTATATACTAAAAACAATAGAGAATTACAGATCAGAAAGCTGTCAGATTAGAAAGTCGAAGACAGTTCAGCTAACAGTTCCAAGTCTACACTTTATTTTAATTTCTAATGGAAGAAAAATAAACAATTAAAAAAAATTTATAAGCAAACATATACAGTTAAACAGAAAAATTATACTAAAGAGAAAAAAAAAGATTAAGTAAGGAAATTGAAGAATAACACCGAACCACTTTCCTCCCCGCTTCTCTTCCTCCTCCAAAAAAAGAAAAAAGAAAAAAAACAAACCAAGAGTTTTAATTTAATGTGAATCGATCTTTATCCTCATCTCTCTATTAGTACCTTTCATGAATAATAATAAGAAGAAAAGAGAGGGAATTTGCAGAAAATTTCTTTTATTAAGTATATTCGACGCATCCGTATTATGCATGTAATATATATATAAAATTGTTTTGCAAATAGTAATAATAGTTTGTGTTGTAGGTAAAACTAATGAGAGAAATTGAATTAACAACAAAGTGTAATTGAAAAACTTACATAATACTATACAATACTGTATTTTAAGTAGTTTTTAATAAAATATATATAAAAAATATATATACACATATATTATTATATTATGTATAAGAATTTCAGGAGATTTGCTCTTTACTTAATCTGCTTAGTCATCAACGGGGAAATATTTTATAGAGAATTTACTGTTCAATGGTAAGTGTAAGCTCCTCGCCCTTGGGCTCGTTTTTTGTTCAGCCCTTTTTAATATAGCCCAGAATTACGTATAAGAGTTGACATAAAATATAAGACGTAATGCCGTATTATGAACGCGAAAGTGATACCAAAAAAGTGCTACCAAAAAAAAAGTAATTTTCTTTATTCCTTTGTTTAGGAAACGCGAATCAATTTAGTGCTACAAATTTCGTAGATATGCTTTTACATTTGTTGAGGCTTTTAAAAACTGTTCTGGCCACATTTTCGATAACACACTCAAAGAGTTGACTTCCGTTTGATGGTTGTAGCCCATTGGAAAATACACATTGAAAACTTAATAAACTATATATGTTCTGTCTATCAGCTCACTTAGCGTCACGACGACTTCAAAATGTTGTCTAGCAAAGTTAGTATTTTTTCAATTTTTTTCCACTCTACTCAGGTTGTAAGTTCCAAAATCGTCCAAATCGTTTCTGGACCCAACTACGAATACTACGAATAATGCACTCATAATTTCCACTTTTTTTAGCATTGTCAAGTTTTAAGCTGCATCTTAAATTTTCTTCTTAACTAGGTCAAGTATTCAATGACAATTACACAAACCATATATGAATGAGTTGGATTATGTGAATATAATTTTTAGGTTTTACACATTTGTCTGGAAAGCGCTGTCAAGTCACGCAAAAGTAGAGTTAATGTACACAAGATACGAACAGTACGATATATGGTCAATATATTAAGTGAATAAATCTTCTGACCGAATGTTTTGCAATCAAAGATCGTTCACGGGCTAAAGATTATCGAGAAAATGCCGTCATACGATATGTGAACACTACGATATACGACGAATGGGTCTTTATACTGACTTTTCTTTCAATCAAAGATTGTTCTCATCTCTCATCTCTCATGTGCATCATACAATATAAACAATACGAAATAGCATGAATGGATTTTTGCACTAAGGTATATTGCAATCAAAGACCGTTTACAATCTAAACGATATTCGATCAACATATCAGGTTAATGGGTCTCTACATTGACGTACGTTGCGATCAAAGTTTGTTCAGAGGCCAAAGGTTTTTAAGAAAGTGCCGGCAAACCTTATTCAAATATGATTTTTACTATATATACCATGTGAACAATATGATATCCGATTGATACATCAACATAACAATGTGATATCCGATTGATACATCAACATGTGTATGTCTTTCCTATTTCTTCTGAAATTTTCCTTTATATTTACGCATTGAGAACAAAGCAAATATCTTTTTTTGCATACAAATCATATGCGTTCAATTATACAAGAATACAAACAAATCAGAAATAATATTATCGTACATTTCTTTCTTTCTCATATCCTATCTCGAATAATTTAAATTTGAATTTAACATAATATATCAAGAATATTATTTTAAACAAAAATCACTCGATTTAAATTTAAATTAGCGATAGTTGTAATGAATTAAACTTTTTTGAAGGTTTTTTTTTGCGTTTTCTTTTGCTTAAATAATTTTGTTTTCATTATTATGTGAGCGTTTGTGTGATTTATATCTAAACCTTTTTCCCACGAAGCTGATATTCTAATTATAAGATATTAGCTGCAAAAATTTTGTCTTGTGCGGTTCAGAAAAATATAAATATGTGAGAATATGAGTCCGATGGTGCCGCTGATTAAAAAAAAAGTGATTAGAGCCTCTCCAATCCGAAGGTAATAATTATTTTATCTGTTTATTCTGTTAGAAAGCGTTCTTCAAGTTCAATAGCTATCGCTTATGATTCTTATGAAAATCCGAGCGAATGACGTGTCATTAAAAAATCCGACAAAAACTTTTAATACCTTAGGGATACTTTCAGGGAAAATTTTAAAATATCGACAGAGATTTCAGCTTTTATTTCACGTATGAGTTTTGATATGCGTGATATATGCATCAATGAAACAACTGGGCAACGTCTGAGGTAATTGTAAAACTTCAAATCCTGTTGGACCAAAAAGCTCATACATTTACGGCATCAGACCTATTCGGTCCAACATATTTTATATTATTTCCTGAATATTCACCCGAGTCTCTAACCGAATTTTTTCTGTCGGATCTACCAATAATCTGACGAAGGGTGTCATACAAACTAAAATGTTACAGCCGAGCACTTCGCCTACCACGTTTCTTCACTTTTAATCACCATAAAATACTAAAACTTATATGTTGTTGCCAAGTAAACGGTTACTGTTCATAATAACGCTTTCTGTCGATTTTTATCGAAAAATATTGGAAAGAAAGTTTGAAAAAAAACTATTATGTGACGACAATTACAATTTCTGACATGTTATCTCAAAACTCGATTTGGTCCATCTTTACTAGCAACGTATATGTTTCTCTCAATTTTGTAGTCGATATCTTCATTTTTGTGGCCAATAGAATGTTTATCACAAACATTACGCAGTCGGGCTGATGGACATGCTTAAATCTATTCTAAATTTGATGATCTGATCAAGAGTATATATACTTTGTAGGGTCTCCGAAAGTCTCCTTCTGGACGTTACAAACGAAATGACTAAATGAAATGTACCCGTCACCTTCGGTAGTGGTTATAAAAATTATATAGACTGACATGCTTAAATTGGTACAATAAAAGATGAAAGATAATAAACGTATACTTCTCATAATCCACCTGATGATTACTACTTGATATTGCGTACTAAACAAGAAAACTAGCGTATCGCCATCGTTTAGCAACGGATGTAAGTGCATACTTTTCATTGCTACTATAAATGAACTAACGAGGCTTAATAGATACGATCATAATGTTTTATAAAGAAAAGATGATTGGTCGTTTAAAAGAATAAATTGAGTATTACTGTGTTTTCAATCAAAAGTGTTCTTTGGATATATGATACAAATTAGATGAAAAAGACGATATCAAAAGTCCTTACAAAGCCTTTGTAGGCACTTGATAAAAATATATAAATCACATCAAATTAAGTTATTTTCATTCATTGTTGACAAATTAATGTAATGAACTGTGTGCCTAACTAGTCTTGATTGCATATAATTTTTTTTTTTTAATTAAATGCTTTTAAACATTCCTCAACCGTAGAGTACTTTCGACATAAATGAAACATAATGACAAGATATTGCTGCCCTACTGGAAATAATGTTGTTTTAAGAGTTCCCTTCTTAAAAATTATTTTAAAATCACTATTTATCACAAAAGCTTATCTAAATCCTTCGAAAATCTACATCCATTAGTTAGGTTTTTAAAAGATATTACTTTTAATCCAAAGAAATAAATTAAACCATTTACGGAATTATTTTTCGCATAACATTCAACGATAGTGCTCTGATTCTTTGATACAGGTTTATCCAGTATATAGTTTCGAAATAAAACACAATTTTTAAGATTTTTAACCAATTTTGTATTTCAATATATTGTTTGTACCTTGTCATTACTTATGGAAAACAATGTTATTCAAATGTCCTTCACCAGACATTTTGTCGGACTGAATCAATTTGAGCAAATTTTCGATGACTTGCCTACACATATCGGGCAATATATCAGCCTTAACTTAATGGATGTTCGTCTTTAAAACGTCAAGAGATGCAGGATTGTTCGCCTAAATTCGATCTTTTGCCTAAATCGGCCAAAAAAACTCTAGCGATAAGAAATCACACGATCTTGGTGATTAATTCATACCACCAAGACTTGAAATTAGATGTCCGGTAAATTTATGGTGCAGCAATGCCAAAACGGAATGTGTTGTGTGCAAACAATATTGACGGTTTTTTCCCCTTATTTTCAAAAAAGTACAAGTCTATTACACTTCAAGGTCAAATGCCGTTCCGTACAGTGACTTTTAAAGAATGCATTTCACTTTCGTCTTCGTCTTTAGAACTGGAAACCTATATATATATATATATATATATATATCTTTTTCATTTATTTGAACTGTTTTCCTATTCCCTGTAGTTTGACTCATCTCCATTGTCATTGTCATAAATTTCACTCTAGTACTACTCTCGATAATAACACTTTTAAGGTTACTGCCATGTCAATCACTTTCGTTGACCGATAACTCGCTTTCGCTATCGTACAATTTTCTGTTATCAACCTCTGAACATTTCAGAGATACGTTGGTTACCATATCATACATCAATTGCGAAGAAAGTTTTATTCGTTCTGCCATTTTCAGGGCCCGACGATGACTACAGAAGTAATTCGAAACTAATATTATGAATAGATTTCTCTGTTCTATTTTTGAATATTTCAATATCCAAACAAAAAGTATTCACAACAAAATTTCGCAATCGATGTTTCGAAAATCAATGAACGACTGAAAATATATTAATTATTGCATCAGTATCATGATATTCCCGGGAATCATAAATTCGAGTTCGTTGTAGTATTTATCATTCGCTAAAGTTGTCGTAGCCTCATTTCATCACATAAGAACATACATCAGTCATTTTGACTGGTAATATCAACTTATTCTTTCAAACTGATTCTTTAGTTATAATTGGAAAGGTCATAACAAGATTTCGGAATGAGAATGTCACCTGAATTACAAATTTTGAACTGACATTGAAAAACCGATCATTTTTACTGCTCTGATAAATTTAATGTTAATGAGTAAGTATTTACATAGGTAGTGCGAATTGTAGATTTTAATTTTCTGTGCAACTAAGGTTTTGAAGCAACTTTGCGAAAATTACTTTCTTTTTTTTTTTCCTATATAGACATTTACACGCACTTACTTATATAAGTAGACAAAATTATTAGAGTAAAAATGCAAATTTTTGTAAATTGTTTTCATTTGTTCTTTTACAATAAACTCATATTAAATTGAAAGAATATATGTATACGCGTATCTACTATTCCGCCGAATGTTTGTATGTATATGTAAGAAAAGTAATAATGATGAGATTTGACGCAAATTTTTGTATATACGGGTCCGTTAATATATCTCTTATATGACTTTACCGTTATTCTTCTATTATATGCTTGGCATTGTATTGCGTTTAGAATGTATTTATCATGCGATTTATCTAAATATTTAATCATCTTATACAATTTCAAAAGACTTGATATATTAAACGTAACAATTGAAATAATTGGTACCTTTGTACCACCTAGAGCTAAACCATAATATATTAATATTTATTTGAGATATAGAAACTTAGAAATTATCTATTCGATTGAAGAGAAATGGACAAGAGATTTAATATAAAAATTTCTAAATTCGGCTCCGTTATAAGCCTGTATAATTATATCATCACTATGTGCATTCAAAGATGCATTAGATGCATTCTGAAATAATATCATTAATGCGGTCTATAGGGTATTTTATGTAGAAAGAACAATATATTAGATTTTTTAGTCATCGAGCTGAAACTAGGGACATCATTATTGTAATTTTTTATTTTTATCTGATGCACAACTATTTCAAGGATTTGTTTTTTCTCTCTGCAAATATTTTTCAAAAAGATTACAATCGAATAGAAATTTTACAAAATTCATGAAATAATGAATTTTTTTTTTAAATTCATTTCGTTTATAATTCATAGAAATATATTATTATAGGTCAACAAAAATATTTATTTTTTTTCTTTGTATATATTATCTCTGCTCCAACTATTTCTCTCGATAAATAAGGATCAAAGTCAAAGCAAATTTTTTTGAAAATTTCTTTTTCCTGGTTTAATATATGTTTTGAGAATTCTATAATAAAGGGGGAGAGGAAGTTGTTCAAAGATGGAAAGAAAATTTTTTTTTAAAAATGTCGTTTTTTTTCTCCAAATGCTGTCAAAAAGTTGCTTGTGTCATATGAACCTCGCTAGGAAGTTAGTTACATATCTTGCTTATTGATCAGATGTCTTTAGAAAGTCTTCATTTTTATTTCAAATAATTTCCAAACAAAAATACATTAATGCAGCTTCTTCTACATGATTACCAAATAAATATGAGGCTGAGAGGGACTTGAGCAACTATACGAGTACTTCTGCCAAGAAATTAAAAGTTTGCATATTTGTTGTGAACTCAATTGGCCTTTTTTTCTGTCCTTTTCCGACACGTACAATGCAACATATGACATACGCAGCAGAAGAAACATTTTCATGCAAAAAATCATCAAGAAACGGGAATGTTGAATATAGAAAAAAAAACATGTCTATGGTACATTTCAAAACTTTGAAAGTGTTTTCCTTGAAATACGATTTTTTAATAAGTAAGATATGCAAGCAATCTAAAATAATTTTAATGATTTCCATTCGGTTTTTTTAAAATACGTCCAAAATGACAGTCTAAACAGAAATACGTAGAATATTTTTGACGAGTCCTTTTAAAGAACAGTTATTAAATTCGAAAATTGAAATTTTTCTTTAAAATATACGTCAATCATATAAAAATCAATATTTCTAAAAGATCTTACTATTCGCTGTAAGTGCGTAGATTAGATGATGTTTTTTTCTTTTCATATTACCCACCATAGGATGGGAATTTGCTTATTTTGTCAATTTGCTTGCAACACCCAGAAGGAAGCTTCATCCATCCCATATTGATTTTGATCTTTCAACATGAAGTTCTTTAAAATTATTTAGCAAAATCAGTCCTTAAACTGTAGCAACAATGAACTGAAATGTGTTACCATTTTCGTTATATTCACCGAACTTTCCTCCTTCTGATTACCTATTCCCTCAACCGATGACTTATTGTTAAGTTTGTAAGAAGCATGCTAGACGCTTCGAAATTCGCAGTTTTAAAGAGAGAATATACCCACGACATAGTTAAAGATTAGTTAAAGATGAAAAATTGTAACTAATACTCTTGATGAGGTAATTAATACTTGGTCATGATCATGTGGTTGAAAGCTCAAAAACTTAAGAAAATACTCAGAACATTAGATGATTATACATAAATTCATAAACGCCTTGAGCTTTCAGGAGTAGATGCGACACTTATCGCTCGGAGAACGTCTTTTTTCAAAAGGAAATCTTAAAGTTAATAATTTTTCTTCCTAATTAACTCCGAAGGAAAACAGCAAAAGTTATGAGAAAAAGTTTCGACTCGCTTTACAACCCTTGTAAGTACGATTTAAAAGTAGCTGCAATATTCAAACTTGTTGTGCTAAGCCTTCATTTATTTATATGATTAAATATGAGTGAGTCTTTGTAAAAAATTTGATCACAAGATCAAAAGTCTGATCATTGTTGTATTAATAATAGTACATTTATATTCTTATACTACTTATACTTATATTATATATATATTATATTCTCTTTATGCAACTTTTCCTGAGTCAGGTGGACTATATTTCAAAGTAAATCTATTCTTTTACCTTAGCACTGCAAACAGACAGTTCTTGCGATTTTATGTGGATACCTGTTATGAAAACTTTACTTCTCTATGACCGCGATACACGAGTTAAATCGGAACGTTAAGGGGTGGAGGCCTGGCTATGTCTAACGACTCCGATACGAAATTTCTCGTTATCCAAATTTTCCCAAATGGTCTTATAAAAGTTTCTCCGATATAGGATCTCGCAACCATCACGATACTCGCCAAAACGCCGTACCCCGTGGCCAGGAAAGAGGCACGCTTTGTGGCTGTGGGCTGCGAACGCAAGACTTGCTAGGAGCTATCTTCTTTAGATCTTGGTAGAATTAATTCGGTCTTTGGATTATAAATACATATCGTAAAGCCAATCCGAATATTTTATCTCATGGATTAAACGTAATCGAACAAATGCTCGGCATATACCATTCCCACATTCTCTACGACTTCAACGAACCATAAAAACTTACTGAATAAAAATAGTAATTATATGGTCTCTTCGTGCTAAAGAACCTCGAGTAGGGAAGAGCACCCCACATTCACAGCATGGCTCTTGCTGTAATGCATCTTCCAACAATACTTGAGAACCTGTCACAAGGTATCGTAAAACTTCTTAGCCGATAACTTTTTCGGGTGATTTTTACAATCACGAACCCACAGGTATGCTGTCCGTGCAGGAGTGATGCCAGCACCATCTACGTTGTTTAGTGCAATCAGGCGGAGGTAAAGGCTCGTTATTTTTCTGTTTCTAGCTTATAGATTAGGAACATAATGTACCCACCATTAACACTACAAACACATTTAAATGATTAACATGAGTACCGTCCGTAAGACATCACCTCAATGCACATTTAAGTGCAGACCAAAAACGTTAGTCAGCATCCTCCGGGCTTTGGAACAATCCCCACAAGGGGGGCTCCTCAACTCCCGGAGTACCAGAACAAACAGCTTGGGTACAGACCATTGTTTCCCTCTGGTCGGAGGGTAAATCCAGCTCATTTTCCAACAACTAGCTTGTAGAGTTACGGCCATTTATGTTCCGCCGGGTTCGGGTACATAATTTCCCTAGCCAGCACTACAAACAGATAGGATTCGTGTGACGGAAACGGAGAGTCAATCAAAATGATCGCAGTGTGTATGGACACTAGCAAAACGGATAGTGAAGTGAAAGCCAACGAAAGCCGAATTCTGCAAGTTTTAAGACGGACGCTTTGATTTCTAAAACTACCTAATGACTATAAAGAACGCTTTAAAATGTTTAACGAAAATATCATGAATATATGATTCCATATAATGAAGATTTCTTGAATTCATGAAGAAGTTAAATTACGTTTCTTCAACTGATCGTCAGTGTTGAAAAATTTCAGACTCTCCGTCTATAGATTAGGCTCGCATAATATCTTATACCTTAAGCTTAATAATGACTACTCAGATTATTCAATTAATTGAATTTAACTGGAAATACCAGCGTTAAGTGATATCGAATATCAATAATAACACTCAACTTTTATACCTTTCTATTTGACTTTTGTCTTTGGAACGATTTACCAATGATGTATGTGTGCGCATATGTAAATGTTACAAACGCAATAACGAATTTACTCTACCTTACGTAGAACGCAGTCCTATATATACACATATGAACGCATGTTCTGATTGTTTATATTGCGTGCGAAGATCATAGAATTCACCTGAAACGAATGCTTGCGGTTGCAATACTTTACCGGATAATTAAAATTTCTTATTTGTAATTCACACAAACATATTTCAGTGCATGCTTTTATTGCACAAAAGATGGGTTTTGCATTAAAAATATTATCGTATTTACGGTTTACATATTAAAATTAGTTTTTAGGAAATTATTTATATTTAATTTTTGCTTGTTTTTCTATTTCACTAAAGAAATTCATTTATACTGTGCGGCCGCATCATTGAATGCAACGCTGAGAAATGTGTGAAAATTTGTGTTACTATAGTGCTGTTATTGTTATTGTTATTATTGTTGTTGTTATTGCTTTTGCCTATTAGAAAATGGGTAATCATTTAATAATGATTGCAGCAGCATTTCTAGCAACATAACAATATTTGAATCTAAACTAAGATAACATATGTGAACTATTTTTTCTTACGCTATCAACAATTTTTACTTTTCGCTGCCGCCCACCACCACACACAACACTCATCCATCCATCGTCATCATAATGAACACATTATAGGTCTCTTTATACAGATACAAACCAATGTATACGAACGATATGAATGATATACAGAATTAAATATGTTGCGAGACATTTACTTTGCGAATATATTTGCAGTTTGCAATTTGGCTCGAATTCGATAGGCGGGGGAATAGCAACAGTGAATGAGCAATAGAATTTTTAGTTTTTTTTTAAACGCCTCTAGCTCTCGTCTTGTTCAGAACTTATTCTGTCAATCAGAAGCGAACGGGTCCTCAGGTAGTTAGCGGGAATTAGTGGGTAATGTGACTAAAAAAAAAATAATAATAATAAAAAAAAAGAAAGTCAGAAAAACTATCGAAACGGAGAAATAATATTTTAAAAAAAGAAATCCTATATTTGAGTACAACCTTAACTTTGTGTTAACTTATTCTTATTCTAAATCGGAGTAAATATGAATGAATAGCTCGCACACGCATATATATTTATTGGTGTCAATTGTTTTAATGATTTAAAAACTGTTGTGTTTCGCGAATATGGGACGAAAGTTACTAAAAATAAGAATGAATGCTCGGAAAAATCATTTACAAATCTATTCTGTATTCTATTTTAGATAAATTGTGTTCAATTTAAAAACGATTTAATTTCCTCACAATGGCCTACTCTTGGGACAACCGTGTCGACTTTATTGTTCGATATATGTACGGTAAGTGTATTCTTTTGTTTTTCTCACACCTATACAAAAAACAAAAACAAAAATATAGCTTAAGAGGCAACTATTTATAATTATCAATAAAGATTAATTGAAGAAAGATCCCACAATCTTCGAAGAGTTTCTTATTCTCAGTAGCATTGCGTTAAAGAACTAATTTTTGAGCTTTAACTGAATTATGTCAAAAAACAAAAACAAAATTTTAAATTGAAAGTATCAGGAAAACTATATGCAGGACTTATTTTTGTTTGGAGTGAATATTTTATACTCTTCAGTAGTTTGTATTGAAACAAGGAATCTTTCATAAATTATTATAATTATAATTGAGGGATTTTCCAAATCATCTGGGACTTTCGTTTTTTTTTTATTATTTCCTTATAATAATTTTTAGGAGCATTAGTATTGTAACCACAGATATACGAAGAGATAAGCGGGTAAAATCTATTTAAAATTTCGGAACAAATTACACCTTAATCTTTCACCCATATGGATAAAAAAGAATCGTACTAACTTATCATGAATTATGAAGTGTAATACTGACTGCCTAAATGATTAATTACGCAGGTAGTTAAGGCAGAATACAGAAATGTGTTAAAACAGTAGGGTTGCACTAGTAAGTTTATTCTGTTAAAATGATGTCAAAATTAGCTTAAGAGTCAGGATCAAATCACTCTCTACAAAATAATGCTGGAACGTATGTTCTGTAAATTAAATTTCGACTGCAATTAAGTCGGAGCCCAAACATTCACATAGCAAGAAAACCAATTTTTTTTTATTTTTGAAAGTGAAGGCGTTGTAATGTGGGCAAGCGTGCAAGGACTTTTAATGTCTCTTTAAAGCAGATATCTTCATTTTTGCGACCAAGAAATTGCTTACTGCAGACATTATACAAATAAATGTATAGATAGACAACCAGGCGGACATGTTTAAATCAATTCTAAATTTGGTGGTGATCAAGAATATATACACATAGAGACTTTCTTGTGGGTGTTGCAAACAACATCATTCTTTCATGGTGGTGGGTTTAAATATTATATTCTCTTTAAGTCAAGTCTTTGATACTCATCATCTCATATCAATACAATGTAATTAAAAAGTATTTTATTAAATCTAAACGTATTAGCTTGTCGAATTGTTACGTCGGCTACCATATTGATCCTTTAAGGGGCATCGATACGTATAAGTTCAAGAATAGTAAGTCGAGCATAATAATACAAAAAAAAAAAATTAATGTCTCTTCGGACTTATTGAATGAGATTTTATCTTTCATAAATAGTAAATTACAAAATTTTAGATTTATTACAAGTGTAATTGTGGACAGATCAAGTCCACTTTGATGCTGAATCTATAGACATCGGCTAAGACCAATAAGTTTTTCAACACAACAGATAATAGACAGGGACATGAAAAGACGGTGATGATTCGAAACACAAACATAAATGACATATTCCTTCTTAATGGAGTCCCAAAGGCTAAATTTCTGAGCGTTGCAAACGTTACAACAAACAGAAAATACCTACATCTTTCGACGTTGGAAGCTGTAGATCATAAGAAGTTATTTGAGTTGTGTACACAAAAAATTATAAGAGGCGATAAACTTATTTGCTATTTTTCGACCTATTTTAATTCTAAAATTTACTTCTATGGTCTAAATAAATAACAATAATATAATAATATAATAATATAATAATAATAAAAATTAAAATATTTAATAATATTTTTTTTTAAAGATCAACTTGCTCTTACTTAGTCTAAATATGTGCAGTTTTCATTAGCTAGCTTCCACTACTAATACGATTTATGTCTTCTTTATAGCGAATACGTTTCGTTTACCTTCTATTTCAGGTTAATATTAACAAAATCATGATCAACTTATATGCCGAGATAGTATTTAAAATTTTATAAACAAATTTAAAAAAAAAAATTTTATAATCAAGCGAAAAGATGATTCAGTTTCGAGCGAAATTTTTCTTAGGCTTATAGGCTATAAGACTTTACAGTGTGTCAGATGTTTCGCAAACGAAACAAAAAAAATTATCTAATATTCATAATAAGTTTAAGCACCATAATAAAATCATCATTTACCATATTCGCAGACGTTGAGACATATTATTATAAAAGAAATACAGTGAAATGTTCCGAGAGCGGAAACTTCATGAATTTTTGTTAAAGAACTTGATTACGTTTCTAATAAAAACACTTTTTAATGTGTTATGAGTATTTATTTCGAACCATCTACTCCATAATTCATAAATATGAAATAGAAAGTGACAAAATTCTTTATTAAATTGGAAGTCATTAAGAGGTCAACTCTTCAAGAAGAGATTTATCTAAAGCTTTAACTTTATATGCTTCAAATACATAGATGCACACACGAGAAGTCCACGAAACTTCTCTTTCCTAAACGCGGAGTATGATGCTAGATTTTGAAAATCTTTAAAGATGAAATGAAGAAGAAGTATTCCCTAAGATGGATTAAAAATTTCCATTAATCACTTTCTTATCAACTGATAGTCATAATTTATGCATTTAAAAGAATAATTCTGGCTATACTAGCTGTTTAGTTCTTTGTCCTAAGTAAAACACATTCTAAAGTATTAATTTTTTTTTTTATTTTGATTTTATTATTATTATTTTTGATAAATTTTTTTGTAATTCCAAGACTTGCTTTACTTGATCAGAAAATTCACTCATTCATTTAATTTAAGTTTAATACAGATTAGTTTGCATTTACCCACATTCCCTGGGTAATGAAGCTACATTTCGAGGGGGAAAGAAAAAGAATAACAAGCAAATTTCCATTCATGTAGAGGTATATCCGTTGTCATGAGTGTACACACTTTGTATCTAAATTAGTGCATCATGCAGACGTACTATATCTATGCATTTTCAAAATTCTGTGTCAAGTTGAAGAATTATGCTACTCTTGTTAAATACTTTTGACACATGGACTGTCTGCTAAACTTAGTTAACGAAATTGTGTACAACGTTTATTAATTAACGAAAATTAAAACAAAAAAAAAAGAAACAAAATAAAAAAAAACTTGGTATTGCAGATATTAGGCAGTCTGAAAACTATCAAACGCTATAGAAACAGGTAACGATAATTCGCACCAACACAGCTGAGTGAATAAACATAGGATGTATAAATCAAACGAATGTGTTGCATGTTATAAATCGATTTTGAATCACTTGAAGATCGAGTATTTTTTTACCAACCTCTTATATATAAATATAAAGCGATGTCTAAGTAATAATTATATTTTGTTCTAATTGATATAAATCTTTGAATGATAAGAATTTCAATTTATAATCAATTGTAGAGGTGGATTTTCTTTCTGAGAATTTTCATTTCTGAGGGTCTTACAGGCGCAAAAAGATATATGCAGTAAATTATACGATACTGAGGAAAACACATATATTGGAATCTTTGACTTTTAATGGGGTACGTTCGCATGCAACTTTTTTCGAAGGAAGAGTTCGGGCTACGGAGTAACGTGACATGAACACGATTTGCAACCATTCAGAATATCTCCTGTTGATTTATAATATATACCTTTTGTTTATCTCGGAATGATTAAAAATTGGATCTCCTTTCACTAAAGATTGTAGGAAAAATATTCTTTCTTCGAGTTAACCCGGCCGACACGGCCATGGGCTACTAGCATAAGATTCTTTCTTTACCGATTTATGGATGAGAAGAGGTGTTAAAGAAATACTGAACTGTAAGGGAAAAAAATCGTTAAAGAATCTTACAATGACTCGAGAGATCGCTCAATAAGTTCGTAGGATCACTAAGTGTTTTTATTTGCCATTTTGCTATTATTATAATAGATTTGTGACACAATCCATGGCGTCTTACTGTTACATACTGCCATACACTTCTTTAAAGCTATAAGGCTATGTGCTACCATATACTGTTATAGACTTCCGTAAGCTCTTATATACTGCTAATGCTTATGAGTCCGCAGCAGACATTAAATATTCAAAAACATGAAGCATCAGTGTATGAAATGTATGTAGCGAGCCTAAAGGATACAACCAATTCGAGAGAACCCAAAGTGGTTGCAAGCCTGTAAACACACAGTTTATATACACAGTTAGAATACTTAGATATGGACTAAAGTCTCGGATATGTCTATCTAAGGCTATCTTCTTGTCTTGCGCTCTGCTAAAGGAAATATTGTATGTATTATAATAGCATTTAGAATTCGGTTGTTGTCCTAGATACACTTTTTCTCCTTTGAGTTTGAAACTACAAAAAGGCTTATATCGGAATCAATATGTTTAGCACCTCAGTGTTTAAAGCGAAAATTATTTTATAACTTATCTGGCTTATTGGAAAGTGTGAGATCCTACAAGGTCATATAAAAATAGTTCTTATTAAATCTAAAAAGTAAGATTTTAAAAAATTGTGGGTCACTTAGAATAATTAATATCACTTCCTTGTTGGTAAGAACATACGCGATATGAACTTGGGAAATAAACGAGCAAATAAACAGTTAAAATGTTGATTCTATTCATTACTTTTGAATATTGTTTGTTTTAGACAGAAAAGGTTCGATCTTGACAAAACAAATCTCATTCAAATCACAAGGATTTTTCTATCTTATCTTTGCAAAATAAAATAAATAAATAAAAGTGTCGTATAAATTTGTAACTAATTTATCATTTTTGGTCTAACATATATATCTATATGTTTCTACATATGTACACGTGTTATTCGCAGCTAGCCATCATATCACAACGATCAAATAGCAAAAAAAAAAAAAAAGTTTATATGTCTTGCGTCGTCTATAGCAATTAGTTGCCAACCACAGAAGCATAACCATAAAGTCTATGAGATTTTTACACCTTCTGCATTACTAAAGCCCTGAAACATTTGCATAGGATAGCATAGGATCCGAAATGTAGTGCAAATGAATTCAATTTAAACGCATTAAATTTATGGCATCTTAAAAACATATGAATTTTTGGCATAAAGAGTATTAATATGTTGTTGTTATTGTTGTCGTTTTTCTTTCTTTTCTTCCCTTTGTATAAAAATTCAATGTTTTCCATTTATCAAACTGGTTAATATGTGTGCGTGTTCTTAAACTAGATGCTTTATAAAATTAAAAATACACAAAATACACATTAATTGCGAATAATTAAAAGGGAATACAATCACATACGAACCGCACATGCATGCCATAACAATATGTAAACACAAGCACCTCATGTATGCATTGAATATACATATCTGAAAAAAAAAAATTAAAAAAACATTATTTCAAACAAGTGCGAAAACACAATTTTTGAGACCGTGAATAGACCAACATAGCGATTATTTCAAGTTAAATGCCTCCGTTTGAGGTGGTTGTGTTTATTGCCATTATTTGTTGTTAGTTGTGGTTAGCGGTAAAATCTTTTTTTTTTTTGTTTTTTTTTTTTGCTACTGATGCCTTTGATGCGGCTGGCAATTTTTTTTACTGCACTACTGCAACCTTACTAGGCTGACAACAATAGAATTATTGTTGGCCTGGTATCTGCCACCAGGCGCTGTAACATTTGTAATAGCAATTATTTATTTTCTTTTTAATTAAGAAGACCAAAAAACAAAAAAAAAACATATTTTTGAACAAGTACACAATTTCACGATTTCTTGCGGCGAAATTGTTTAATGGTCTAAATCAAGACATCAGTGAAATGCTAGTTTTTCATTTATACACAAGCTTCCTATCTAAGTCTACCACCATGCATGCCATTAAACATATTCGCCGAATCGAATAAAGTGTGTTTTTGTATTTATCTGTATGTCTTCGTATTAAATACAGAATTTCAATTTTTACAGCGGCACCGCAAACCTTTCAATTGCTTGGGAAAGAATCAAAATTTTCAAAACGTTAAAGAATTTAAAGCTGATGTTAGTTTAATTAAGATTCAATGTCATACCTTGAATCCAAATGTGTAGAAAATCGTGAAATGAAAATAAATCTCCACAAATCGCTTAACCATGAGTCGTTAGAAGTCACTTGTACCTGCTTCTTTTCCAAAGAACTTTCCAACAACAATCTTAATAGTCGTTGCAGTTATGGGGGTGTTTTCTTTTCTGAATTAAAAAGAATGAAGAAGAATGATTAGCCTATAGACGACATAACGTACACCGCCAATTTCCAGAGCACATATTCACTAATCTATGTAGACGTCCTTTTGTAATGACTTCCTTATGAGAATGTGAATGTCTTCTTATAAGTCATCATGAAGAGTAGTCAGTGTATACTTATATAGCACGGATTTGTAATAGTATATGAATCTTGCATGCAATAGTAATAAAAGAATAAATACTAAACAAAAAATTATAAAATTTTATTAGTTCGCAAAGATTTAATTTGAATTCCACATAAATAAATTTGTTTTATATCAGTTTCCTAAAATCTTACTTCGACTTAATAATCTAATATCGATAGAGTAAATTATCTCTCCAAGCTGCGCCTTAATTCATATTTTTCTATCTGGGGGATCGTTAAACTATTTAAAACTTTTCTAATATAAAGTCACATAACCACTATATAAAAAACATATAATCAAAAAATGTATAATCAAAAATATTCCGTAATAAGGGAAATACTAGCCGATCACAAGTTTTTTTTTTAACAAACATGCGAAGAATAAGGTTTAGCATAAGAGGAAAATTTAAGATGAAAAGAAATATTTAATTTCAGTTTTTGGCGCTAAGATAAGTTATGATATTACGGTATAGACACAGTAAAGCTTAACGATAATCCGGATAACGCATGCGATAAGAAATTACATAATAAAGAGACAAATATTAAGAATAGATATTCTGGTCCTGAATATACAACAAAAAAGCAGGAAGCTGGTGCGCAAAAATTATCATTTAAGTATGATGACATTACCTCAAAACGTGAACTTGTATCTTAAATCTACTCACAATATTCTGCACAATATTTTTGGAACCCTATCGCATTCAGTATTGGAAGGAAGCTTTAAAGGCGCCGCAAAGTATATAATTTGTTGATCTTGAGCATCAAATTTAGAATCGATTTAAGCTTGTTCGTTTGTTTAATCATTCTTCCGCACGCAAAAATTAAGACATAGGCTTCAAGTTTGACGGAAACATTTGGAAGTTCTTGCACACAGGTCAGCAAGCAAACTGAACCAAATCAATTACAGGATACGCCTACAGTATAAAATAACCCAAAACCCGTTTTGCTTACTACTCATAGACGAAGAATTTTAACAGCGGAATAATGGTAAAATTTTCATCAATAGATCTTTTGAAGTTGGTTCAAAACTGAGGTGTAACTCAGGACTTAGTTCGGCGAGTTCGTGGTAAGAAATTTTTAATTAATAAGAAAGATGTCCAGACTTGTTGATTATATCTTTATTTTGCTTTTTTTTTGCTGGGATTCGTAGTCTTATATATCAAAGAATTTAGGAATTTACGAATTGTGCACTAAAAACAAGGAAAGAAAAAGGATATAAGAGCAAAAAAATAAAGGCAGCATGTGCCAGTGGACAATCTTGGTGATGGTGGCTCCGTTTAATTGTAGGTTTGTACTTAGTTTCCATAATGTTAGCTGAGTTTTTTGTGACGTTGACAAATTGATAATTGACAAATTCGCGACTGTCAAATTCTTGTCTCCCCTTATGACTTTATACCGTATATTAGTATTTCGCTGCTGTTGAACAAATGGACAGTTTTCCGGTCGTTTACTGTTTTTATAGTATCCTCTTGTTTGATTTATGTATCTCATATTCAGTAATAACTCAGCATATATATGGAGTGTAACTTAGGACAATAGTATTAGTGAGAAGAAAAACTTTGGTTGTGTTTCTCTTCATACTCTCTCATACTACGAAGAACAATAATTTAAGTAATTTTCGGTAACGTCACAATAGATAAACTGTATACGGTGTGTGTGTGTGTTCTTAAGTACGAATTACGTCAGTTGATCAAACATGCTCTAATGATTACATATTGAAAACCCGTTTCTATGATAGCAATTTGCGAAAGTAATCTTAATTGGTATTTTTTCATGACTTCGGCATAAATTAAATGGTTCTTTATAAGAACGATTGTACATATATTTGAGGGTATTCATATCTTTACCGCACTGTACGTCTGCGTTTGTGTGTATATTTAGCGGTACCAATGCGTGCTTGGTGACAAAGTAATAAAAATGTGTATGTACGGCTGAGCGCATGTTATGATATGTTCGATATGAGATTCAACAAGATCAAGGGAAGCGCATGCTCAGATATATGAATGTGGTGTATACGGATTATTTTATACGAATATATATGCGTGCTACTTGAAGGTTAAATCTGCAATACAAAATTAGTAAAGAAGTCAATGCTTATTTACAATCTGATGCTCTAATATATTCTCCAGTTTTGTTTACTTCTTCGTATATTATTATGTTTCTACTCTCTCATAATGTGTGTTCGATATTTGTCTGATTTTACCGATGTCTTGTATATATCACAGTCCAAAATTAGTCCACAAATTAAGGTAAAACGTTGGGATATTTCTCGATTACAAAAATTTTGTTAAGAACTGAGTATCACGAAAATCTGACCCATCCTCGAAAAACTAATCATTCTTCTTTCTTTTTTCCATCAATAACTGATATGATATTCGTTGGGAAAATATAAAAGTTCGATTAAAATATAGTTCAGATCGGTTTACTAATGAGGGTAAAGTGCTTTTTTTCTAATTTAATTAAAATCTTTGCAACTTAAAATTCAAGCTGAATCAAATTACTTGAAATAATTTAAAAGGTTAACGTGAGATTTAATAGATTAACGTGAAATAAAGTGAAATGAATTACTTGCAACAAGTGTAATAGATTAACGTGATACACATTTTTTTTTTCTATTTCATTAGATATCGACAATAATGGTTTTCTCGATGAAAACGATTTCCTCTGCATGGCGGTACGTGCTTGTGTTGTGGAAGGCAAAGGTGATTGCAGCGCTTCTCGCTTAGATGAATACAAAAAGCTTATGAATAATCTGTGGGAGGAAATGTGTCAAATTGCTGATGATGATAAGGTATTTTACAAACGGGCTCTCTCTTCGCAATACTGAGTTAAGTTTAAAAATATATTTTTTTGATTGCCGCACTTTGTAGGATGGAAAAATTTCAACATCAGAATTTAAAGAAGGTGTTCGCAAGACTTGCGTTGGGAAGAAGTACACCGAATTCCCACAAGTAACTATTTCAGCCTTACAAAGTAATTCCTAACGATTGAAATTTTAATCGTATGTTTGTATGTGCTTCTTTTAAGGCTATGAAAGCATTTATCGAATCGAATTTCCGTATTCTCGATATTAATGGTGATGGTATTGTGGGTATCGAAGAATTTCGGTTCAATTGCATTACTCGTATGGCCATCGATGATGTAGCGCCAATTGATAAAGCTTTTAACGCTTTGTTGACTGTAAGTAATACCATAGTTATGCTTCCTATTGAGGGATTAATTAGTGTTAAGTGTTTTATTACAAGCCTGTGTATACTGCGCAGTATATATATTTCACCATCATGACCTTATCTGTGCTGATAGAGTCATGCTCGTCTGACTGTCCAACCGTCTGGCCGGCATTCACTACTACAAGTCTTAATAGTTTAAAGTGGAGATAGCATGCTAAAGCTTCGCCAATGTACTCTTAGTTGAGACGCGAATGTCAGGCTTACAGATACAGACGAAATGTATCTCAAGTTTGATGAAAATATAGATCGCCCAAACTTTCAAAGAGAATGATATCAAATCCTAAACCATCTGTATATATCTACAATCAACAAGAAATTATTTAACCCCTCATTCGTAATCAATATTCGTCCTAAAGCGAGATTTTCTTTATTTTTATTTTCATATTCTATACCTAATGTAGAATATAAAATGGAGTTTGTGTTAGAAAGAATATGCATTGCCTATCGGGTAAAGACTATATATTTTTTAATTCTTTAGATTTTTAATTGATTTGCTTGTCTAACTGACGTCTCTTAATGAAATTTTTAATACCAAAAACTGAGACAAAAAGCGAAAACTTTTTTATATGTAAGTATGTATTTGTGATTTTGAAAATGGACTTGATCTCTGCACTAAAGAACAAAAGCTGAAGCAAGCTCGTAGCGCGCTCGAAGCTCGAAATAAACATTTACTTTTTCACATATACAATTTTAGTTAGATGCCCTTATTGTTATCGGTATTGCAATAGCTTAAAATTTTTTTAGATATCGATCTGAAATTCAACGAAAAAATTTTTACAAGCTATGCTACAATGCGATTAATTAACGCGTCAATATAATCTCATAAATATCTAACCTGAATAATAAGAAGCGAACCATACCGAGAGATTTTCACATGATATTTTTTTCCAAATTTTTTAAAATATAATTTTATTGTATCTTTAAAGGATGAGGATAGAAAGGTCGGTGGCATTAATATGGATCGTTATAAAGAACTTTACGGCCAGTTCCTAAGCAACACTGCCGATAATCATCCCGCTGTCTATTTGTTTGGCCCTTTGTAAATGGATTTCTATTAATAACCTTTTGCTGTTAGAGTTAAAGGAAATATTTGTAAATGTCTTCGCTGTTGTTTTTTTTTTTTAATTCCGTTCAATAGCAACTTTAATTTAACTATAAATAATTTGTTAAAAGAAGAAAAATTTTTTTAAATACGTATATTTAATACATCTCCTATATATTTATTATACAAATATTTAATATAGAATTTAAAAAGGAAATGTAAAACAGGAAAAGCTCATCATTGATAATAATGTATTAAATAATAATGAAGCAGACAGAGATTTATGAGTAAAATAAAATCATTTAAAATATAATAAACTAAATTTATATTTAATATATAATAATCGTCAATAAGTATCGAAATGTATTGCATCACAGCTAAACCTAAATATCGCAACTTAAACAGGAACAACAACAACAACAACAAGAACAACTAAAACGGTGTAGAATCGTCGCACGCTTAGCCTAGTTTGCCAACGAAATTACATTAAAATTGAAAAAAAAAGTCTTATTCAAACACACGCACACACACACACACATGAACAGACATTATCTCCTGGCATCCCTAAATCCTCGTTGAATTTTTTCATCTCAAATCCCAAATGCTCTTCAATCATTACGCCACAATCTATTAAGTCTCTCTTGCTCTCTTACTCTCTTTTATGCAAAAGAAATATCAAATAAATGAGACAGACATACATATTTTACGGTTTTTCTACATACACAACAAAAAAAAATTTCAATTGAGAAATTAATTTTCATTATATTCGACATACTTGATATAAATATTTCTATACATATATGCATATATTTTAATTCACAATAAATATATACATATATGCATAACTGTATGCCTTATGTTGTTATTACGTTAAATACTACCAAATTATTATTAATAATAAATGAATTGTTTAATTATTTTGTTAAAACATAATTAAATATTTATATTTAAAAGAAAAATTTATATATACATACACGTATACATATACTATATGTACTTCTATTTTAAATATAAATCCATGTATTCAATTTGTTTTATATATAAAAACTTGAAGTTGACGAAGAAAGTCTGACATTTTTTAATTATTTCTTATATACTTACGGGTTTGATTGACTTTTACCGCCATTGTCACAGCAATAAAACACAATTTGAGGGTAAAACGATTTATTGCAGATTATTTACAAGTGTTAAACACACTTTCAATAATATCTTCGAAAATAAAAAACAAAAAAAAAATATGTTCGACTTTCAAAATATTCCGTTTATTTAAGAGAGTTCTGTCAAAAAATTTTGAAGAATTAAAATATTCTTTATAGTTAACTGTCAAAATGTGTATGTATTTTGATCAAAATTTACCGAGAATTTTTGGTTTATTTTTAAAAGCATATTAATTAATAATTATTGTATCTCGTTCCGCATTTTTTAATACAAGAAACTGCAAAGCAACATTCCTTTGTTTACAGTCTTGAGATTTGGGTGCAATACTGTTTTTTTTTCTATTTATTCTTTAAATGCACTTTCGAGATTTGGGGAAAAGGAAACTTTGCCGAGAAAGACATCTTGAAAGACCTTTTGCCTTTTGCTGAAAAAATGAAAAATTTTACAATTTTGCCACAATATTTTGCTACTAATTGTTCCATATTGTAAACATAAGCAAAATTGCCTTACATCCGATCCGTATAAAATTCTTGTTTTGTGCAGCCACCACTCTAACACAGTGAATTATCCTTAAATTCTTTTCGCTTTTTACAAAAGTTTCAACCAATCATGAATTCATTTTTATGGCTTAGTATTATCACCAAGGCTTTTTCAATATTGTCTTCATTTTAAAACGTAAGATTTCAAGTACTAGTTCTCATAAAATAACTGAAACGATCACACAAAACACTGCGTTACCTTTTCTTTTTCACTATAACCGCCCACCACACGTATAAAAATTTGCTTATTTTTAGAAGCCCTTGTATATTTTCATAGGCTTATATGTTTGGTGGTATATTCGTGTTTCCAAGGACGTTTTCAATACTTCGTTGCAGTTAAGGCTCCAAAACTTTAATTATAAAAGTCTCTGCAAAAGTCGCCAAAAGTAATAAAGTAGGCTTTGCTGATTGTGACTACCAACGCACCTAGCACCTAGAATCTAACCAATAGACTAAGTACATACAGAGCGTGAGATTTTCAAATTTTATTTTGCTTTTCGATCAGATTACGTGGATGATGAAAACGAACTTAATTTGCTGGAATACATTTAAGGGGACTCTTAAGCCCTTTCCAGAAACCCAGTGATTTTCTTCTTCATATTTTATTTTGCAGACTTAAGAAACTCAAATCCCTCTTCAGAACTAATAGTTTGCAAACTACTGAAAGGCAGATGCCGCGTGAAGTCGTATTCGATAAATTCGAGGTTAGGTCGGTGATTTTCTAAGTTTTTACTCCGAAACTCTTACATCAGAATAAAGTTAATTGAATCTCATCAACACAAGGATAGTTTCATATTTAATTACTAATCCAGTTTGCTGCGAAAGGATTCATCAGACATATTACCACCTTAAACTATGTGCCTTTAGTTTAGCTAAGAATTTTTAGCGCCAAATTATTTCGATTCAATCAACATTTCTTACATTTCATGTATATCATACTTACTAGAGCGAAAAAATTCTTCAAACATTTCACAAGACTCTTTGAACTGAAGACTCTTTGCGTCGTTCGTAAGGTTGTTTAATGTTTGGAAATGTTGCAGGTGTTTTTTTAAATTTTTTATAGAAATGTTTCCTTTAAGTTATAAAGACAAATATGAATATGAGCTCTTTTAACTTAAGGTTGTAGGCCATTGTTACGTCCTAAAACTGGAAGTTTTTTGATAATTTTCGCGAGGCAGAAAGAAAAGTTCTCGAAAAACAGTGAAAAATGTTAACACCGAAGCCATTCTCGTCAGGCATCTTCAATTAAAGATTTTTTTGAACTTTGAATGAAAAAAAAGAACAAAAATCTTTTAGTCTAATAGGTGCTTGCATGTCCCTTTTGGTGAAAATGATAAAGTAATGCGATGTATAAGTTTACAATGGTGGTTAAATTCGATGATTTTGATCTTTCTCTACATAAAACATCAGTTTTTCAGTATTATTAAGTTATTCCGTGTATCTAGGCGTGAATCTTGAGACGCTTTGCTGTGCATATGTTGGAATCAACATGATGTGCTTTACGAGCTGCTAAAACCGAACAAAACTGTTACTGCAAATGTCAATTAAACAAATTGAACGATGCAGCGTCAACGTTTTTCAAGGCTACTATCGATCACGCTTGCGTTGCAAGAGCTGTCCGGGATGCACTCTAACACCTCGAATGGGAAGCTCTGTCGCATCCAGCGCACTCACCAGACATTGCGACTTGTGATTACCACTTGTCTAGATCACTGCACATAATTTAAGCATAAAGCTTTTAAATACATATCGAGACATGTATCTACGAAAACCTTAGATACAAAACCGAATATTTCTTTAGCAACATTTTTGCAAAAAAAAAATTTGAGGGGAAATCTAAATGCAGAACATAAAGTGAATATGCTCAGAGAGTTAGATTTTAAGAGATTGGAAGCTTTTTACACAATTTAATCTCGAAATTCAAAATGATTATAAGTAGTTTCTCTAATAGCAATGCATACGAAACATGCAAAGAGCGCTTACTTTCATTTAAAGTTCGAAGAAATGTTTAAATCGAATCTAAATTTGATTACATCAATATATATAGTTTTTATCAAAACTCTTGTAACTAGAAGAAGCGGAGGCTAGATTAACATAAAACCGCAAATTAATATCCGATACATACCAAACCTTGAACGAATAAATTCCATTATAGTTGCTGGACTTGTATAATAAATCATATTCGATGAATTTTTTTTTTCATTTTAATTCATTTAAACTTTATTAAACTTTCGTCACTTAAATTTTGTTTTTTCTTTTGCGTTTTTTAACGGCAGAACTAAAATATTTACCTTATGAGGAATGAAGACAAACTAAATTAACTTTTGCAAATCGATTGAATCTAATCGTACACATAATCTGGTATATCACTAATTAAAAAATTAAAAATAAAAAACTCGCGCATTTAAATCGCCTAAAAATTTATTAAGGTTTTGTGGCCTAAAAACATAACTTAAAAAAAAACTATTTTCATAATCTCTAGTTAAAAATTCAAATTTAGTCAAATCTAATATTGCGTAATACAAATTTTTTAAAACAAAACTTGAAAGATAGAGGACGAATACCGTAAAAAAAATCGTTAAGCGTTTAACAGTCAAATTGACAATTAGAGATCAATTTTGGGCTGCTTACCAGTGCACCTTGATTAAGCATCGTTAGTGTCTTTTCAAAAGGATTCATTTCTTTAATTTCATTTTTTTTTCTTGACTTTAAAAAGGCGATTTATTTAAATATTTACATCATCGGTCTGATACTTTTTGGCCGCAGAGTTATTTAATTTTTTTCTTTTTTTTTCCTTTTCATTTTTGTTAAAAAGTACGTGTAGCTACTACTTATAAATCTAAATTTAGCTTAAAACAAATCATAATAAATGTAGATTCGTGTACTCGTGTACCTCTATTCACATAGAAACAATATTTACAGAGAATCTTAAACTTATCGATTATATCTAATGTAAACAAAGTTTAAAACTATTTCGTATTTGTTTAAATTCTATAAGTATGTTGACTCACCTGAAAGGATATAACAGAATAAAAGAAAAATACGAATCGTTTTAACATTAAATTTATATTCAATCGGTCACCTTAATCATAACAAAAATTAATTGATAAATGCAAAGATCGTAAGACATGACCAACAGTTAGTAAATGAAATAAATAAGAATATAAAATTTAGTTAGTATTTAATTAGTTATTACATTTTTAGTTATTACATTTTAAAAATTTACTTACCACTTTAATAACACAATAGGCTTCTATTAAATCAAAACTAAATTCCTAATAATTGCTTTGCTGTGAGAAAACTGAAAGGAACGCTAATGATAATCTCAAGATCATTAATTATCGGTAACTATAAGAGAGAGAGAGAGAGAGAGAGAGAGAGAGATTGCTTCCTATATAATCGATGCTTTAACTTAATTTAATATTCTAAATCATGTATTTTAAAAAATTCGATTCTCAATCTACAATTTTTAATTATTAACAATTTCCTAGGAATAAGCATTAGGTTGACTTTAGGCGCAAGTTCAATGACATTAAATCAAATATTCTATATGCATTACATAACACATCACTCAATAAGTTCGTGGAATGATATATAGATGTTTTCACTATTAATCAGTCGATATGACTGATTGATGATATGAATATTCTGATCTTTCAAACCAAATTTGTTAAAACTTCGTGAAATTCCGATCATTAATTGACAAGTTACAGTAGTAGGAAGGAAAAAATCTGTATGTTGTTTGTTGATAAAACATTATTTTTTAATGGGAAAAAATATACTTTCAATAAAAAATTTTCTTGAAAAGTGTAATGACAACTTTTTTCTGCTGAAAACAACAATTTTCCGCTGGTTTGTTAACTTTAAACGAAATCCTACGGACGTGAATGATGTTGACTACGCTGCTAGCCCAAAATCAGTATTTCTTCCACAAAAGATAAAACAAAATGCAGAAAATCGCATTGAAAGACTGCAGTGAAATTACGTGAGATAGCTGATATCTTAATCATATTAGAAGTAAGATCTTTACTATTTTGCATAAACATTTGTCCATGAGAAAACTCAGTTTGAAATGAACAGCGCGTTTAGTCACTTTTGACCAAAAATTATATGTTGATGAATCAAAGCACTGTTTAGGCGGAATATAAATAATTCTTTCATACTATATTTGATAAAGAATGAAACATTGATTCACCATTACACTGCAGAGTCAAATCGATATTTAGTCGAATGACCGGCAGCAGATGAAAGCCGACCAAAAATGCAAAATTCGTGTGGGAAAGTTATGGTTTCCGTATTTTAGGATACACATGGTATAATATCAACTGACTATCTTGAAAAGGGTCGAAGGCTCAATAGTGACTATTACTAGTGTTATTAGTGCGTTTGAACGATAAAATTTCCGAAAAGAAACGCGATTCGATCAGAATAATGGCAAAATGCAATAGAAAAAAATTAATAATCCTACGAACTTATTAAATGATCTGTTAAATCAAAATATAGTTGAGCTTAGTATGTTCCTCGTTAACTTAATAGCCTATGAGTGAAATATGCTCTCCGGTGAAGTTTCACATTATTATTAAGCAAATTGTACTGTCCTCAGGGCGCGTACAAGGCGTATAAAAAGTCGTTATCAGTTTTTCTAAGAGATGGCGTTACTTATTCTATAAGCACTTGTAACGGTATGATTTCTTTAAGTCAAAGCATAATAGCGTTAGTCTTTAATTCGAAAGGAAAATAAAATACATAAGAAAGCTTAAAAAAACCATTGTACAGTGCAGCAGAATCATCAACACCAACAATTAAATCGAATATGTTTGGATCTTTTAGGGAGATTAACTAAGTGTAGTCTATATTAGCAGTGTATAAATTTCTCATGAAAATTAAGTATTTACCTGACAACGAAGTCTAGTATTTGACAAGGAAATTATTTTTCCTAAGCGGACCACATCAGTTCGGACCCCTTTGCCTATAAAGGTTCTCAAGGGAAATATACTTTTACGTGGAAACAAGGTAGTGTTTGTATCACTTTATCATGAAGATAAATGACGAATTATCTATACTAAGTGGAATTATACTAAGCACTCTACCAGAAAATAAGAAATCGATATTGCAACTAGTATTGTCTGCTGATAACAGCGGGGCGAGTAACATACTGCTAACGTTTCCTCGGTATGTTTTTCTATAAAAAGACAAATTTTCAAACGTCGATGTCACAACTCTGAACATATTATGTGAATTTTTCGTGCCGAAATCGCCAATAATTGTTGGTGGCGTTTGCTAGAGATGTTTTTATTCGGTCGGAACAAATCATAGCACACCAAAATGACCTGATCCTCTCAAATATGATCGCCATTCATATTCAGCTTTATTGTTCATATTAATGGTTTGCCTAGTCTGCATCATGGTTATTTGTGCTTTGAATACCGTATCATCATATTCATCGCTCGTACGGATTTCACAGCACCATCTTTCGAATTAAGCAACAAAAGCAGCGCTTCCTGTAAATTGCTTTGTTAACACAAAACTTAACTCATTCAAGTTGAAAGAGTCAGCAGTAACGTAAGCGTAAGAAACACGTTTCCGAGAAAATTCTTTTAAAATTTCATATCTCAATATTGAATGGATTTTTACTGCACCTCTAATCCGTATGGTCTGTTTTGAACATTTCTAAAAGCGTGGCGGATTTTTGACTTGCGAATCTATTCGTAAATCGTATTCGTAATCGTAAAATGGTAATTCGTAAATTTTCGATTTAATAATGATTAAGAGAGAGATTCTTCATCCATAATTGCTTGGGGTAACGATATCTCAGATCTCTATTCATCAACTTAATATGAAGTGACTAAAACGAACAAATATTGTAACTGAGAGGGGTACACCGTACACTGAAACGAATTCTAATGGAAAGCCGGATTTATCTTCGAAAAACAAGTATTGTGATTGATATGATCATGCTACTCACTACACCTAAATTTTTTTTCTTGCTAATGTTTTACACTGCAATTTTAATATTATCTAGAAAAGTAAATTCAGTTTCCTTTTTAAGCGGTAAAAATATTGAATTTCTTTTTTGTACGATAAAAAAACTATTCAGTTAAAATTGTACAGTGAATAATTCCCATTACCTTCAATTGTAATAGAAGTGTTATAAATCTTGTTATCAATATTCTACGTTTCTTCTGGGATTGCCACAAAGAGGGAAAAACTGCGGTAGGCTTAATATATAAATAAAATAATTTTTACTATTCTCTTAAAGTAACTGTACTTTTTAATAAAAGAAAACACTTATTTAAAAAGCTGTTATAGTTTTTTCTAAAGTATCTTTTTACCCGGTTTTTTAACGACTTTTTAGGACTGTACTTTGCAGAAAAAGAACTGAATATGTTGAAAATTCGTCCTAAGACAAACAAAAGCAACAAAAGTAATTTTAAAAACGATTTAGAATTTTTTTTTGTTTGCCTTCGTTATTTTTTTTTTTTGTTTATTATCCATTAAAATAACTTTGTGTTTTTTGTTTCTTTTTTCAAAGACTACAATGATTAAATAAACATTTAACTTAATTTACATTTTATACAAATCATAAGCGATGGTGAAGAGTTATTGTTGTAAACACTCTATCTCCTCTTTTTTTTCTTCATTTACTTCTTTTGAGCGTATTAATCTCTAAATTTGTTTCTTTTTTTTTTTTGTTATAATAAGTGACAAAAAGAAAAGTAAATACCGATCACCCAAATTATAGAGAAAAAAAAGATATTAATATCAGGTGGATCATTTGTTGGTTTTTTTTTTTTTTAATTTTAAAGTAAAGAACGTAAACATACGCCATTGAGGTGATATCTTCCAACAAGGCCGATGATCAGAAAGGACTGACTGTACATTTGTGTTGTGTAATAACATACTATATAGCGTCTGAAATATATCGGACTATACGGTATTTATGTCATACTGTCTATAATGTAAATGAGAGGCGCTTAAATAAGTAGAGACAACAAAAGGAAATTTCAATGAGGAAACATTTTTTACATCAGTTGAGTTAATTTTTAGTTTTAATTTGAGTTAACTTGAAAGTAATAAGAAAAAATTTGACCTTCTTAAGAAAATTCTGAGCTTGTAATTATAATTACGGATCTATGATAGACCTACATAGGAGAAGAAGACAATTGTGAGTAAATCTTTTATGGTATACACCTATATAAACTTTACGGGGTGTGCAGTGAGCGTTTCAATACGCTACAAGAAGTGGGAGGCAGTTGAGAGAAGAAGGAAAGAGAGATAAAGGGATGGTCCAGAGGGAAAAGGGAGAGGGGTAGAGAGTGAGAAAGAGAATATTAACTCTCCAATGAAATTTAGCAAACCATCTTAGGAAGGTTCAAACATTTGCAATTTAACTTCATAACGTATCACATAAATTTTTACAAGAAAACAATGCCTTCATTGCTTTCTGGTACTTTTACCAAATGCAATGTTTTAAATGCACTTTTCTCCATTGGCATCTTATTGCAGCTGACTGATGACGGATATTAAAAGTAGTCCTCTTATATCTTAGTAAAGTAGGAAAGGTATTTCCCGGCAAACTATTATATTATATCGTATGACTTAGTCGGATATTCCTGCTTTGTAAAAGTGAAATGAAATATATATATATTTATATATCTTTTTCCGACGTTGACGCCTTCATTGAAGGCGGCATTTCCCTTTTAGAAAGCAGGAATACTAAGTCATACGATAATCATTGAGCTGGTGCGCAATGATATTCTACATCGAACTATTTCGAAACTAGTTCTGCTTCAATAAAATATTAGTCAGAATGTTACTAATGAATCTAAAAAGAGTTCTTTAACTTTTGCATTAACTCCTTAATATTCTTAAGTTGTCCAAATACACGAATTTTTCTTTCCTTTTCACTCTTCTCTGTCACTAACTGCTTTACACAATATTTACTTGGACTTGACAATTTTCTAGCAATAATTGTTCGCGGAGTATGACCCAACTCCAAACCAAAAAAAAATTGTGCCGTATATCCAAATTTCTTATATTTAAGAAAAAAAAAAACCAAAAGATAATCGCACAATTTTTTACTAAAATCTAAAAATCACTTCACTAGAAATGGTTCGGATATCTCTCTTTTGCTTCTTTTCTCATCTTTAAAATGGTTAAAAGTCTCATGATTATATGGATCGAATATAATCCACAAAAAAAAAAAAAAAATAAAGAACTAGTTTTATAAAAAAAAAAATACTGATAATTGTAAAAAAAAACCAACATTTGCTTCATCTTTCAAAAGGATACTTAAGGCAGAATGAGCAAAGAACCAATGAAAAAGCAAATAAACAAAGTTTAAAGGAAATACAAATAATAACAATAACCATATAAATAATAGCAATAATAATAATAATAATAATATAAAACGATGTGATGATGACTTGTGGTTTTTCTTGTGGTTGTCGTGAGTACATGGTAGTGGCTAAGGAATAAGTTAAGGTGGGAAATTAATTTGTAAAATGATTTCAATGAATAAATAATTTTATAAAAACAAAATAAATTAACGTAACGGGCTATTTACTTCAATAATTTTTACCGCTTCACTTCTTTTTTTTTTTTATTTTAACCTTCAGTTCCCTGTTTAATAGTAACATAGAAAAGAATTTAAAATTTACTTTTTATTGACATAAGGGACTTAGGAAGTGAAGATGAATATAAAACAATAAATAAATATATAAATATATATATATATATAAATATATATATATAAATATATACATATAAATATAAATATATATATATATATATATATAAACGTTAAAATACTAAGATTATGTTTATTTTATTTTTGTTATTGTGTTTGAAACTATGGATTTTTTATATATAAATGGTTTAATTTATTTGTTAATATTTCAAATAATTACTGTTTTATGTAGTTTGCTTTATTTTGCATGTATGTACGTATCTCTGGTGATTTATAATTCGTTTACGGTTCAGTTTTGTTTTAATATGCCCACCACATAAGAGACATATTTGATTTGTCAAAAATTTGTAACGCATATTAATATGCAAAAATGATCAGCATGAATATTTGATGGAATAGATGTTTTTTTTTTTTGTTTTGCTTGTCCTTCTGTCCATTTGCCTGCTGTCGGCTAACGATCACAAAACTTTACGCTCGAATTATTTTTTATTTCTCTTAAAGAATCAATGAACCGTGTTTTCGTTTTTATATCTCTTCATCGTCCAAAAGATTTACATTTGATTTTAGTAAATTTCAAAATTGTCGAGCTTCAAGTTGAATTGTCAAATGCTTTTCTAAAATTAACTATCAATCCGATCAATACATCTTTATCTACAAACTGTTTGCAAATCGTTTTGAATTATATACGATATGCCCGTTTGCGATATACGATCGATTTAACGAGCAAATGGATCTTTTCTCTTCCTCGCGATCAAATATCGTATACCAGCTAATAGTGAATATTAAGAGACTTGGTCCAAACCGAATATGAGTTCTTCCTTGTTTTTTATTCTTTTATATATATATATATATATATATATGTATATATATATTTATTTATTTTAACGACTTATATGCTTTAGTAAGCCTTCAATCTTGTAATTGTCTGTCTGTATCTGTTTGTTTGATTGATTGGAAAGCTTGGATTTATGGCGTTTTAAAAAAGAAGAAAAGCATTAAGTAAGTAACTCTCCAATACAATCTATCTCTACTAATTGAAACTGATTTGGAATCATTAACTAACACGGTTACAATTTTTTCTTTTTTTTTTTTTTACAAATGTAACATAATTCCTACTTATACACCAGAAGAATAAGTAAATATATAAATTAATACATATCTACGTATATGTATATATATGTAAAAAGACAATAGATATATATATATATATATATATATATAACACAATCTACGTACTTATGTACCATTACATAATGTATTAGCTACATAATAAACATTTGTTTGTTTGTTTGTGATTTGTTCAATTTTGTTTGTCTTTTTTTTTTTTTTTTTTTTTTTTTTTTTTTTTTTTGTTCAAAATGTTTGCTTAATCTCTTGAGTTGAATTGAGTTGAGAGTTTTGTTGCTTTTTAATTTTTTATTTTTTAGTCACAGGCTTATAAACACTAATATCCATCCACTACAAATTTATTGAATTTTTTTTTTGTTTTTTTTTTTTTTATTCTTAAATCATAAATATTTTCTTTTATTTTCTTTTTATTGTTATATCAATATTTAGTAGAAAAAGACGGTTGCGTTACAACATTCAACAATTTTTTGTTTGTTTTGTATGTTTTTTCATTTCATGTTTATATATATCATCACTTGGTTTTTATCAAATTTTTTTTTATTCCTGCAATTTGTAGGATTGTTAATGAGAGAGGTGGAGGTGGTGGTGGTGGTGGTGGCGTTGGTGATGGTGTTGGTGTTGGTGTTGGTGATGGTGTTGGTGATGGTGTTGGTGTTGGTGTTGGTGATGGTGTTGGTGATGGTGTTGGTGATGGTGTTGGTGATGGTGGCTACAAAAGGATTGAAGTCATGGATACGTTTTGGAGTTGGACTGGGATTAAGGTTTAACGATACTTTTAGTACCTATACGACAAGTTCTGAATAAAAACTAACAGCACATATATAGATGTACACAATAATGTTAATATCAATAATAATAATAATAATGGTTAGGCGTACAGTACAGTCACAGTTAAGAGATTTTTGTTTGTTTTTTGTTGAAGTTTGTGTTATTTTTCTTATTGTTTTTTCTCTTTTTTTAATTTTTTATTGTTTTTTTTTGTTTTGTTTCATTTTTTATTATTTTTTCGGTTTTTTTTTTATTTTTACTTGCTTCTCAATTTACAAATACAACAAATATAATTTCTATAGAGTTATTTAACAGCACCTCAACTCGGAGCAGCAAAGATCACCAGTCTGTCGACAATAGTGACACACCTGCTGTTTGGTTGGTTTCATTCGTATATTACTGGAGGTTATATCATCAATACCGTTGCGTTGAACAGGAGCGACAACACTACCCACACTATGGCAAGGAGGAGTTTGTTTATTACTGCGCTGTTGTTTCACTTTATGATGATGACGATGATAATGATGGTTTAATGTCACTTTAGCTGCCTCTTGATTTCCTGTCATCGCGCTTATTTTATGGCTATCTTTTTCCGAATTTGCTATTATTGGCCAAGGATCTGTTGTTGAAATTAACGGTGGTGTTATAAAAGTTCCGGTTACCGTTGATATCACATCTTTATCAGTGATTGGTTCACTTACTGCTTGTGTTAATGACGATTGTATTGCGTCAGTTGTTAGATTATTTATTGTTTTCGCTAAAAAGTGCAACATACATACATAAGTAAATAAATATATATATACATATATATATATGGCTGACTGTTATTGTTGTAATAAAATATATTTTTTAATCAAAAAAATTCCAATGCAAACGCAGTTAAAGCGAATTAAGCACAAGAATGGTGTATTCATCTTGAATCTTAGTTACCCACCACCTTAAATGCATTTGAAAAGTATTTTGTTAATTAAGAAGAAGATATGGCAATTAGTCGATTTTTACGTGGAAATGAATTTAATCTATGACCATTAAAATAAAGACTTCCTACTTCAAGCTTTAATTGTTTGTCTCAGCTTTTTGTTACCATACGCTTTCCAAATTTAGGAATTAGATGAATGATGAATGACATGTGACATGACTAAAGTGCTTGTAATTAAAAATAATAATTTTTCGTTCACTAATATGTTATGTTAGATTTTCCTACAATTTATTACATCTTTACCAAACCTGATGGGAGACAATGGATTATGATTAGCACTCAGAAGGAGCTCGAAGTGAGATATTTATGTACATCAAGGGTTCATTCATTAATTTTCCATATATATATTAATAATAAATTGTCCTAGAAGCTCGTAGTTATTCATCCACCCGAATTATTATCATAACATAATTAAAACGTTCGTAATCTGCTTTCCATCACGAATCTCATATATGAATTGTAAAATTGTAGTTTCTTTCTAAAATTGAAGTTTCTTTCGTGATCTGTGAGATACAAAAAGTTTATTTACAGATAAAAAATGCATTTTTTATATAATCGAAAAAGATTGTTTTATTTACTTATTGAACACTGCCGTTCATTTCCAGACATACTTGTCGCACTGTAGTGTATGCAGCTTCTACATTCAACTGAAAACAGACTCGACTTTTCGGTACGAAAGCTATTTACATACATATTAAGGACACCGAAAACTAAAGAATTTAAGGAATATTTTTATAAAATTTTCAACAACAAATTTTAAAATTTCTTTCGAATTTTAAGTTATTAATAAAAATTAGTTGAAAATTGTTGAAAAAAAAACCTATTATTACTATGGTCTCTAGAGCTGTTAGTACTATTAAGGCAACTAAGGCAACTAAGGCAAAAAATTATTTATTACACTTTCACTCAATTTTTATATTACTTTTAAGGCTACATTAAGGCTCCATCTAGACATTCATTAAACCTTTATTCATAACTGCTTTATGACCTTACCTTAACCTTATCTGTAAAATTAACCCTCTCGAAGCACTCGAAGGTTTTCCTCATTCGCATTACCAGCAACTCGAAGCAATATAAGGCAAAAGTCAGATTCAAATATAAGTAAACTTCAACATTTGTAATCATGGAGGTTTCCTATATAGAAATTACAAAAATTATGTATCTGCCGTCTTTCGCCCGGAATTTTTCTATTAGAACACTACAATTTCTATTTATCCGTATATTTTGAACTGAACATGAATTGAATTGTTTCGATAGCCTTCGAGTTTATACATAAAATTTAAATTTAAGGGTCATCGTAAGCCCTAATTCTTTCTTTTATCCAAGTGCCAAATTCTTCTTAAGATATTCTTAATATTTGAATAACTTTTTGAGTTTTCAAATACCCGTCATTTATCAAAAAGACAGTCTTCATACTTATTGCAAAAATATTGTGAACAGATATATTGTCAGCCTATTAAAATTTTCAAGATGACCGATCATTTGTTTTTCAATGCACGTAACTGCAATGAAATTCTCAAATTTAGAAAACTTATTGAAGCGTTTACATCCTAATGATTAAAGAATAAAAATAATTATTATTAGAGTAAAGGAAAGAAAACGATTTATAAAATCGTTAAACAATGAATTTCAAACGTTAAAAAAAGCTATTTTCGTCGGGCAAAATCACCACAAAAATTAAAGAAAAATTGCAATTCTTATGACAGGATTCAAGCGATATATTCTAACCTGAAAAATTAAATAGTGCACTTTAAAAAACTGCAACATGAAAAAGAAACTTCTTCTCACAATATAAGGCACCACCCCCTCCCCTAAAGTGAAGGAAGATTCCTTTCGAAGGACCCTACATATTACATCTTAAAATAAACAAAGCATAGTGAGATGCTACGCTGCTATAAAAAGAATTTAAACTCTCACTACTTATTTAAAGCTACCACGTTAGATTGCTTGGCATTCATTTATTTTTTCAACATCTATATCACATAACATTGAAAAAGGTAGGTGGTGGGTACGCACAATTCGTCTTAAGACGAATGAAATTCCCTTATTCAATAGAAAGGATTTCACGGTTTTACAGAAAAAAAAAATACTTTTGTTTTACATAACTTAAAACCAATAATAGTAACTATGGAAGAAAAAAAACAGAATATAACATAACTTAAAAACATAATAACATTTGCAAAATATATGCAGATGATGATACTTATGACTGATTTAATATTTAAACTCTTGGAAATAAATCGCATCATATAACGTTTAAGATTTCAATATAACAATCTTTAGGCCATTAATTAGAAAAACGTATTTTTTTGTTTTTTTTTTTGTTTAATAGTTTTTTCTTTTTATTTAGAAGAATTCTTATGCTTGTATATATGTATACGCATATGTATATGATCATTTACTCACTAATTAAACACAACTTAAGAAATATATTATTATAAATAAATAGAAAACAAAAACAAAAAGAGTAACGTAGAACAAAAAATTTTTAAAAAGAATTTTTTTTAGTTATATAAAATATAAATGAAATAAAAAAAAATAATAAACTTAATTAATGTGTAAGTATACTATTATTTAAATCAATTAAATTCAAAACCATTACAGACTTAATGAGTGATCATTAAAAGAAATTTTTTTTTTTTTTACAAAATCAGGAATCTTTTCGTTTTTAAACCAATCTTTGCTCTTGGAAATATTCCCGTTACTTTTCATAAATTTTCTTAAAAATATATCTTCCATTATTAGGAAGGGAAAAAGTTCGAGGAGAGAAGAAAGATTCATTTCTTAAAAAGTGATTACTTTAAATTACCAGAAAATGTTTTCATAAATTTCGCTAATGCAGTTGACAATTAGAAGTAAATTCTTTTAAGAAATACGAAAACAAAAATTTAAAAAAAAAAAACAAAACAAAACAAAATTGAGAAAACAATAATTTTGAGAACCAAAATGGTAAGCCATTTATGTATTTATTTATTGTTACTACTGCTACTGTATATGAAAACATTGTGAGGAAAAAGAAAATCGAAATCTGTAGAAAAACAAAAACTTTTAGGTTTCTTTTTTTTTTTAAACAAATTTTTGATGTCAAATAATTTTTTGATTCTTAATTTACTTCTTCTTTAATTTTACCAGAAGCATGGTGGAGTCACTTGAAAGGATAGTCTAAAGAATTAAGAAATTAAAGGAAAATTGAAAGGAAAGAGTAAGAAGCTTGTTACTCTGAAGCTTGTATTTGAATACCCACCACTTGCTTTTCCTTTCTTTTCTTATTATTATTATGATTATTGTTTCTCTTTTGGCATTTTTTTTTTGAATGTCCGAGAATACTGTTAAGTTTAACAGTTATCTTTCTTAGCATCCTACTGTTATCATTGTAATAAAAAAGATACGAGAAATTATCGAAAAGTTTTCGATTTTCATGGCATACGTATCCCTAATGTATGTTCGAATGTATGCACAGCCAACATAGTTAACTTTTCAATTATTGGTATTTTGCTAAGATGATCAACGCTTTGTCATCCACTTAATGTTCTTAATATTTAATGATTTCGTGACGTTTTTCAACTTAGTCAATATAAACAAAGACAAAAAACCCGTCTGACGAATGCCATGGCTAAGACATTATGGCGTGAGGGTTTATCGAATTCTAAAAGAACGGATATTCATTTTTCATTCATTTTTGTAATCGTTATAAATTGATTTTGAAACGTGAGAAATATTCAAGATTTTATATTTTTACTAATAAATAATGTAAAGACGAGATTTGATATAAATTTGTTCTGTTTGTCAACAAAAGGAACATGGAGCTTGCATGGAACATATTTCGTTCCCAAGATGAATATCTTGAGTTGATATTGATATTGAATATCGTAAGACAAATGATGCAAATATGACAGTTTCTTTTCTTTTAATAGAATAAATTCGATGTTCGTTTTATCTTTTTCAATACGGTAAGATAGAATCTTTTAATTACATATCAAACATCTTAAAGTGGATGACGAAACATTTCTGACAACAAAATCAAAATATCTTATCTTATCGTTATATATAGTTGCCGTCGAATCTATTAAGAAAGGAATTACTGGTACGATATTAAAGAATATACCAAGTTTAAGACTTCAAATCTGAATTTATTACATATAATACTCTCGTGCTATGCATATATATTGATTCTCAATAATTAATTTAGAATTTTCAATGAAGAAAATTGTAAAACTAAATTAAGTATTTTGATCCGGTTAAAAAGTAAAATTAAAATAAAATTCTCTTTAAATTAATTTTTTGTTAATCCTAAATCAAATGCTGGCTCGATAAGGGAAAAACGATTAACAAGAAATTGTGTAACAAGTTCACTTCCATGTAGATCACGATTCTAACGAACAAACAGACCGTGGATCTTGTTTAAAGCGATTCAGCTGTCCTAATTGATGGAGAATATATGCATACGAGTTTCCTTTCACAAATCTAATACGTCTCTTGTCTCCGAATATTAAATCTATCACATATCACTCCGGAAAGTCCCTCTACTCGGCATCTCCCTTATTTTAGTGATTCCCATGTTACTTCCTTCCCTTTATCAGTTGTCAGTTTGTAGTCTTGAATCTTACTGCATTAATCTTGAGAATATACATTTCGTTTAGATAAAGGCATAGGAATTATCGTCCTAAACTTTATTCCTTTTAAATTAACAGCAAATTTATTGATCGTTTTTTAAATTATACATCGCCTACAATACCAAATCCTAAATTTTCAATTTGGCTAGTGGAATTTAAACATACATTAGGGATAAGCGGAGATAACACGAAGGTATAATAATCCAATATGTTACATACACAGCGAAGGTAATTAAAAAATTCCTCTGATTTTAATGAAATGTTATAGACAATGAATCACCGCCTTAATGACATTGAATATAAAGATTTCAAATCCAAATGAAATTCATTCTAAAGAAGGTGTTAAGGAGGTAAACGTAGTTCCAAAAAAAAAACAGATAGGCAAACGAATTTTATTAAGACAGTTAATTCCGTTCATTACGTTACTCAACATTGGCTTTTTACTTTAGTTTATAGATTCACTGAGCAATATTTCTTGGCCTTACAAAAATTTGAACTTAATATCCACCATGTGGTGAGTATAAAAGCTATATTTAATAAAAAATAAAAAATAAATAAATTTGCTGACTGTTTTAGTGTAATGTATTAAATTATTTTAGCACTTTAACATTTTTTTAAATATATTATATTTTTACGAAAAAAAAAAACTGTATTCAAAATTAAATTATTTATGTAGAGCAAAGAAAAAAAAGAAAAGAAGAAAAAATCAACAACAACAACAACTCTCAGCAGAGTCAAGGTAAGAGGCCAACCGTTATGCAAAGGCTGCTGCTGCTGCTGCTTGCAACAAAGAACAAATTTGAAATATTGGAAAAAAGCTACAAATCGCACGATTCCTTGTTGCGATTACTAATACAATAAATTACACCGCATTCGATTTGTAAAGTGTCGAGCAGATGGTTCCTCTACCATCCATATGCAATAAAAAATATGCAAAATTTATCAAAACCGAGTGATCAGGGACATACTGTTAGGATGCATAACTTAAGCGAATACAAAAAAAAATGTACAAATAATTTTTGCACTTAAATATTGTTCCACATTAATAAGTGGGATCCACACATTCTGCTTTAGTTTTAATTTCGAAATTTGAATACTCTGCAGATTTATTCTAATCCAATGATCAACCTTTATGAAGGAGCAAACTGAAATTTCATGTTCTAATTACAGAAGCAAGTAGTTAACGATCACACTTGGCCGTCCGTTTTATTTGTAATTTGGATTGTAGACTGCGGTTCAGTCCCAGTAGCGTTTACGTGGTTTTCCAATTTCATGAACATCGGTGAAATTGAATCTCCTTTCAAAACTGGCGGTAAATGTACATCAGTATCACTCTCTAGAGAGCAGTAATATTCTTTTAGGTTAACTTTCGTGCCATTGTCATATTGGCTCTCGTCTCGGTTTTCCCCTTCAATTATCGATTCGCTAGCTTTTGTGACTTGAAGTGTAACTCCATCCGTTTTTTCTTTTACAATTACCAAATTAAGCGAATATTTCTTAGATGGTGTACTTCGCAGATAACGATCATCATCAAAGGCCATACTGCTCAGCTCTTGTTGCATTTGGGGAAAAACGAAAGGTGTATTTTGATGCTGACCCTCAACTCTACAGGGGGGTGTACAGTAAATACCAGCCGCCGGGGAGATGTCGACCTCATCTCTAGAGTGAATTCTACTGTCTACTAGGCTTGGCGTTTCATTAATATTAACACTACTTACGTTGAAACCAATTGCGTTAGTTGCTATAGGTTTTGCCGCTACTATTACCACATTATGGCGGGTATTCGACGGCGGGTATACGGTGCCAATCGTTGTGGCGCGCCTCTCTCTATGTAGCTTTAAGACATTGTCTCTACTCCGCGTTAAGCTATTGCTAAAGTTATCGCTGCTTCTGCGGCTGCCATCGCTATTTGCAACGCTGCTTAAAGCAATGTCCACCAATGAACGAGGGCTTTTGCATGGTGAGCTATTAAAACTTAATTGAGTGTCACAAACAGACGAGTAGTAATCTTCCGAAAGATAGCCGGTAGGTATGTTGACCAATGACGTAGATATCGATGCATTCCTATTAAGTCGTTCGTATGGGGGGTCTGTATTATTTGTGTATTGTTGCACTAATGTGGAACTAGAGAGCGGCGTCAGCGATGGCGGTGAGGTGGTAGATAATTTGTGAATACGGCTGGCTGTACTGCTCATACCATTGCGTCTCATAGTAGTAGTTTGATTTACAAAGTTGTGACAAAAATCTACCGGATCAGTGCGAAAATAGTTTTGAAAGCATTGAAATTTTTGCGACAATTTCAATTTATTTCTTTTCAATTTGATTTTTAATTTTTGCTTAGGACTGACGGCCAAAGCATTTCCACTACTACTTGCATTAGACGCGGTCACACAATCTTGACCGTTTTTATCATAATTCATCGCTGACTCGCCAACGTTGGTTGTATAATTGGTCGACGGTCCATTAAACAGCTTATAAGAAGATTTTCGTTTAAAAATATGCTTGCGTGGAGGTTGGCGCAGATATTTAGGTGCCATCAGTAGATGCATTAACTTTGGACGTGTACCAGAGATAACATTTTTGCCTGCATGATGGGTTGACCCTATCGTATTGCTACCACAACTTGACTCTACTGTTGTGTTGGTAGAGATTGTTGTTATAAAAGTAGCGGAAGAGGAAAATGGTAAAACCACAAACTTTGAATTATGCTCATTCGATTTCATTCTGTGATCATCATCATCATCGTGTTTAAAATTATTATTATCACCGTAAACAAATCTATCTTGTTTACATCGACTACTGCTAGTGTTGCTTGTAAGGACAGAGGAATATGTTGGCCGATTGCCGGATGGAGATGTGTTATGATGGGTGGAAGGATGGATTACGGGTAGGAAAGGAGTTTTGGTAAATGTGTAAAGTGAAGCAGAGGAAAGAAAACTATTGTGTACAAGTGGTTTAGCGGGGGACTCACCGGATTCCCAGTCCTCCTCATTATCCCCGTTTGTTGACGACGACTGGCTGCTGAAACTGCTAGTTTTGCTATTATTATAACTGCTATTCATCAAATTTGAGCTGGTCGAATGATTTGTGGTTGTCATTAAACTGGGACTATCACAGTGAGAGGACGGTCGGGGATGCGAATCTACAATAATCATATTATGTTTACCACCATGTGAAGCAACAGCAACAGGTGGCAACACAAGAACTTCTCCTTCCACAGGAGCTATGATCTGTCTACGTTGATCATGCTTCTGCTTCGGCGTCGAAGTGATCGTTAGTGGGTCCTTAACGACATACTGTTGATGTTGCCGTTGACAATATATGTGATTATTGCGCTGCTCATCCATATAACCTAACGGTTGTGATATTGGTGCGGCTGTTGTAACATTGAAAGCTTTTTCACTACCTACATAATGACTGTTCAGCTGCTGTGATTGTTTCATTTCACTGCTACTACTATTTCGCAGTTGGCGATTTGCTGTCTCGAAACCATTACTACTATCTCTGCCAACAATTATACCACTATTATTGCCACAGCCACCGAGACTGCCACTCATAGAAGCCGACGAGGAGGATTTCTGATCGCACATATAATTCATCTCACTACCACTGCTGTTATTTTGCGGCAAAATATAATTGTTCGTTTGAGATACACGTACAGCCGAATTGTGCGACGTTGGCCGATGATTAGTTGTTAAATGATTGCTGTTCATTTGATTACGTCCAAAACTATTATCATCAATATAAAATACAAGTTCGACCTGAAAATATTTGAAACGAATTTTTACATTAAAACCCGGTTACATTAAAAATCCTTCTAATTAATCCAGAAAACGGGAGGAGATTACGTTTAGTACCCGTCATGAAGATCAATTTTCATTTTTATTCTTCCCTTTCCTCAACTTAATTCTCAATTATTATGTTTTTATTAACAGTAGTATTCACGGACCGATTTTTTCCCTTTCATATATTTTGAAAATAGCCGTAAGTTGGGTGCATAAAATAAAAAGTTTTGATTACAATTAAACCGCTACTCTATACTTTCTTCGGTAGCAGGCATTAATTCCAGACATTAGTTCAAGCGAATTTCTACTTATTTTTTCTAAATATCATTGCGAACGCAAAAACAATTATAAATGTATAAATAAAAACCTTAAAATCCTCCGAGAAATATTTATTTTCCTTATCCTTATGAGCATCATCAATTTCCCATTTCCGTAACGTATAAACAAGCTTTATGTCGTTGCCTTCACCCTCCATAACTAAAATGACAAATATCATAAGATCTTTATGTCACATTTGTGATTATATTTCAAGGACAAATCTAATGCTCACCGGAGGAGTCCGTAACAAAGAACGTGTTAAACCAAAAGTGAAAAATTTTTTTATTATTTTTTGTTAATTCGACTTTGATATCACCAGCCACAGGTATAGCAGAGTTTTTCATATCCAAAATGTACGTTTTGCGAAAATCAATTGACAGATTTTGCAATTGCTACATAAATCAATATATTATATAAACACAAACGATAAACTAAACCAAGAGGAGCAAAATTACCTGAACCTTAACGGCCGCTGTGGTGTCTTGCAAAACGGAAATTGAGCAATGTACCGTGCCTTGCGTATGCAATAAATGAGCCTCGGAAAATCGAATTTCGCAAAACTGCAAAATTGCAACAAATATTTTATTTCATTAACGATATTGTTTCCTTGGAATTATATATATATATATACTCGATGTATACCTGTAGATTGCGACGTTCATAGGGTAATCCAAGACGTATCAACTTTGAAAAATACTGTACATAACGTCGTTGCGATGGTATTGTAACTCCCTTTCGATCCTTAGTTCGTTTTTCATCGTAGCAGGCCAAGGCGTCTTCAGCACTATGTTGCTGACCACTATAAAGCAAATAGCAACAAATCATCGTGCCTGCAATTATACGATTTTGTTATAATGGAAAATATTAGAGACTATCACCAATTACCCGTTCGTCCTTTTCCGGCCTTGCAGTGTACAGCAGCTACATTAAGACTATCTGCCTTCAGCCATTCATCAACATCTTCGCAAAACTTCTGTATTAATTCTATGGTTGGTGGGTTATGGTCCTCAAAAGGATAAACTGAAACGCGCTACAATAGTAATAATAACAATAATAAACACACAATGATAAAAGCAAATATATAATAACAATACTGTATACTAACTGTATGTAGACCTTCAGAAAAAAACTTTAAGACCTTCTTCCTGTATAAAGCGCACATTACTTATCACAATGGATTACATGTGAAATCGTAAATTTATTTATATCTTTCCTTCTTTATCTTAAATGAATCTTGGTTAGAAATTAGATTTTTCAAGTTCAACTTGACTCGTCAATCACCTTCTTGGCATTCTCCATTCACACAAATATGATTTCGAAACAGGTTCAGGCAAACGAACATATAGCGAAAATTCACAGTCATTATAATCTTTCTGATAAGTCAACAACGCAGCGCCTAAGGAAAATATACGAATCTTCATATTCACGCACCAATAAGAAACAGAAAAGAGACGACAAAAACTATGGAAGTTAGGGAGATGAATTGAAAATACTAGAGTTATTCAAAACGAATTTCGCCGGAGACGTTGCTCATGAGAAACTTTCTATTTTCATAATCTTGTTAAATTCACCCCAGTCATTCAGACTTAGAAAAAATTTTCATGAGTTATGTTTTTCTATGCTATGAAGAGTTTTATAAGATCCGTCGCCTAAATTTAAAGTTTCCCTTTTCAAACTATATATTTCATGAGTTCTTTTTGTAGAAAGAAAAATCTGCAAAAAAGGAAAAACATTGAAAATGAAATCTTGTAACTCTTTACCATGATGACAGTGGCTCCAAGGCTTAAGCGATAGCTTAGTTATAACCGGGCCCCCTGAGGAAAAAAAAATAAATTTTTCTGGTGATTTGATTAGGACACAAAAATTCTATTAGAAGGAAGCCCAAAGAGAAAACTTAGAAAAATAAATTAATTTTCACCATAAAACAAGAGACACTTGTTAATCTATATTTAAAATGCGTGTAATCCCGGAAATTGACAGAGGAGTTTCCAGACTGACTGACTGAATTGAGTTGCTTATAGCAACAAACACTTTCACACTTTCACAATGTTGTTGGCATTACCAATATAATAACGACGAACAACATTGCAGGTATTTCCTTTATCTGCCAAAATAGAAAGAAATCAAGAGACTAATATAATCGAACAAGCAGTAAGAGAGCTATAGTGCTCACTTGCTTAGGATTAGAATTGCAAAAACGCCTGAAATTCTTCCGAAACACATACTTTAATTTCCGAAACTCAAGCACATAGAAACAACGAAATTGGGATGGATGAATGCAAAATGTTATAGCAACTCGCTTGATTGGTTTACGGTATTAATTGAAAATGTCTTATTGGTTAGAACTGATATTTCTTTAATGACATAGAAATACAACTAAACTAAGTCAAGAGTAATGTTGATCAATTCGAATTTTGGTACACCAATCATTATTACACCATCAAATTTTAGAAAGTTATTTATACCAATCCTTTACGCAAGTACCAACTCTCTCAAAGCTTTAAAAAGTTTGAAAACAATCATGTTTAAACCAGATTAGGCTATTATAACAAAGCCTAATCAGGTATTAATATTATGTAATCGAAACTGCGTTTTTCTTTGGTTGCTCCATATATATGTAATCCTGAAGGCTATTCAAATGTCCTTTACATATTGCCAGTTTTCTTTAAAATCAATACATTTTTAACAGGAAGGAAGCGACGCTTACAGCATTCTGCTAATCAGAAGTTATTTCTTACAGAACTCTGTGTATGTAATATCAGGGATTATTTATTAATATTTCTACTCACACCATGAAACTTTTTAATATCGTAGCTGCGCTCAAGACAGAGATTATAAATTTTATAGTGATCGCGATGATTCTCTTCTAAAAATTTGTACACATCCTCCAAGCGATTCCGATACATGCTTTCATATTTCTCGGCGGGATAACCCATGGCAATAATGTTGTCGCAAACATCTATGATAGTGGAAAACAAATATGTGTGTTTATAATTAAACAAATAAATTCTGAAGACTAATTGAGAACTTACAGGTTAAATCTAAATTGAAACCTTTTTCCTTGTAGCGTATACGCTGCTTACTGACCACATTTCTCAAAACGTTCGTCATTACTGACAGTTTATTGGCCATCTTCTGTTTAAATTTGTAAAGATCAATGCCGGCTGGATGGCCGGTCTCGCTTAGGGTTCGTTTACCTATTCGATTTTTGATTTGAAAACCCGTCTTGAAAAATTTTTATAATCTTAATGGGCTCGGATTTAAGTTCAATTAGATGGTATGACTGATGACTCGGATTTTTATTTTGTTGTTGGTGGTGTAGTTTCGCTTGTTATCGCTCTTTGTGCTCTTGGTCCGCCTATTGGAAATTGAGTAATATAAGAGTGCTTTGCGTTGTGGTATTCTAAGCGATATTAAGTGGCTGTTTGCTTGTATAGTTGATTGATTGGATTGGCTGCTTTTATCTGTCTATATGTTGTTGAGTTTCGGTTAGTCAATTAAGGTATTCAATATCAAATTGATAATAAATCAATTGTTGGCAAATCCATGCTACTCAAAAAAAAAAAAAAAAATAGAATATAAGAAGACTCATATAAGTAATAAACGCATAAGTGGGGGAGAAGTTGGTATTCTTGATGCAATTAGTTTGGTCGATATAGAATTGCTAGTTGTTGTGTGCATTTATTAACAACATCCATAATAACACAGTAATACAGTAACACAACACAGCTACAGGGTATGCAGGGTATACATATATATATATATATATATATTATGCATTTCGGTCATTTTTTCGCACATTTCTGGGTTGCTGCAACCCTAATTGGACCATTTAGTTAGCCCTTACAACATGGGAAGTGTTATTGATAGAAAATATCTTTTTCCTTCTTTTTCCCTTTTTTTTATTTTTATTCAATTTCGTTTTTCACTTACATTCGGGCTTATGTGTGCAGACAGCCAACGACACTACACAATCATACACACACACAATTTTTAATGAAGCATTCGGATAGTATAGAAGTCATCGTTCAAACGCCCAGCAAAATTTATTTCACAAGTTATGAAATGTACCTGATTGATTTCCACCGTGCCCTGTATGTCCTGTGGACAGACAGAAGAATTACGCGTGAGAATCGTTTGAAACCGGACAGTTTCGGTCCTAACAATGGATCATGCGTTCTTCCTTTCTTTTCTTTTTTTGTATCCCTTCTTTATTTCGTCTACTCTTTTTTTTGGTTTTTCTTATTCCCGTCTTCTATTCTAGAATATAATTTTTCTTCAATAGTGATTTTCACTAGAATTTCTTTACTTTACACTTAATGATAATTGCACTTATTTGTACGTACGTACATACATCGAAAATCCGCGATAACTTTCTAGTCACCAGAAATCTTTTCTATTTATTTTAGTCAAAAATCAAATAAAAATGAAATGTAAAAAATTTTCTTTTAACAAAAATGTCAATAGTGATGATAACATTGACAGAATCGTGTATTCTCTCATTCCGAATACTAACTATTCAAATCGGTCAATAACCGTGTTGACAGATGGTAAAACTTTCCTCACCTTAACGAGTTATGGCAACAATATGTACAAAAAAACTATAAATTTATTCACTCGAACTTCACATTTGATTTAACTTGCATAAAATAGTATTGTGACGTATTGTAGTGAAACAACGTAGTTGTTTAAGACCGCTTTCAATTAAATTCTCAAGCTTATGATCTGCGTACAACATTTACATTTTATTTATTTCATACAAAAACCATAAACTTTTATTAAAAACGTATAAACTGATGCAAGGACTATTAGATAATAAGGCTATTTTAGACTTGTCGGTTACAAATAATAGATTTAAACAAACGCGATAGGCAGTCTTTGATGTTAGTTTAAAGGAAATTTCCGTTTGAGATAATGATTACTTATACAACTACCCAAATATCCAAAATTGATTTAAGCAGTAAATTAAATATATTCTTACCGCAATTTGTGAAACGTTTTTAGCTTTCGTACACACAAGCACCATAGTTTCAGGAATTTAAATAGAGTAAGAATATTTTGCTAATTTGAAATATATATATATATATATATACGAAAATATATAGCCATTGCGAACTTTGGAAATAAAGCGATCTACCCATAAACACCCACGGCATTAGATATTAAACCAGATAGCAATTTCCCTTTAAAAGATTTTTTGTTCCGTCCGACGCGACTTTACTTAAAAAAGTATTTTATATTTGTTACGCATTTCTTTGACTTTGGACTTATCCAATATTAAAAACAAATAGGATTACAAATTTTCATTTTTGGAGTTCCCTGAGAAATTAATAAAAAAAAATGACATTTAATGAAAAAAAACTTATAGAAGTCACTTTTTATATAACCAGAAATGAAACTAAGACTTTGCGTAAAGAATTTGAGAGAAATCGTGTGGAATGAAACAAAAATAGCCTGTAAGTTGGTTGTTTTAATTTTAAAACAAGTAACGTAAGGAAAATGTTGATTTCATTAACAAAACAAACCGAATTTCGAGAATCACATTTCGAAAAGATAGTAAAAATTTTTAAAACACAAGTTACCGACGGTCCTGTGGATTGTTGCTTCTTACTTTGATATCTCGTTCCATTATGGTTTGTGGTTTTCACGTGAGTAAAAAGTACGTTTTCAACAAATGTCAATATATATGTTAAGCGGTAAAAAAATTTTTTTTTAATATATGTGCGTGAAAAATTCTTGAAATAAGTAAAATTAAAAGTAATCTTTAAAGATGATTTAATTTATGGGAAAATGTTTATATGCGCATGATTATAAAGTTTATATAAATTGCATTTTTTTATCTATTAGAAATGAAATACACGTTTAAAAATAATGATAGTTTGTTAAATCAGATCGGCGGCGGGCTAGAACACTTGTTTTAACATTAAGGAGTCTACGAGTAAGATCATGTTAGATAAAAATTTTAAAAAATATTAAATTTCTATATATAAGAAAAAGCGAAAAGAAAGAAAAACATTAAAATCAAAAAATAAATTTAATTATTATTTGTTGTTGTTAATAAGAAATAAAAATGAAGTTATTGAACGTGATGGTTAAATAATTCTCATGGCTAAAAAATTTAAAAATAAATTATTTGAAATGTGAAAAAAGCATAAAGCATATCATAGCTCCTTGCATATTCACATGCCGCGTCTTATTTATGTATGGTTTTTTGATAATTATAGGAGAAAGTTTCGACCAATTTTTAAATTGAATCTAGAGATTTTAATAAGAACAAGTTTAAGACTAATTTCAAGACTCTAAACGAAAAAAGTGATCTGTTTTTAATATTTCTTTATGTAATATTTGCAGTCTCAGTCATCAACTGAAGGAGTGTTGGATGCAAGTCGAGGAGGATTTTGGGCACAGATTGAGGGAATTTTCTCTAGCTTCTGTTTCTAAGGGGTGAGAGATACAGTGGCATCATGAAAGCAAATTTAGTTAAAGATAGTTTTCTTGTGCTCTCTCCTGTTATCTCAAATCTAAAGACTTGGAACAAATTTGCATTAGTATTGAGTTCAAACCAATAAAACTTACTACCCCTACCTCTTTCAAAGTTGCATTTGTAAGAAAAAATAGCATACGACATAAACAATCCTAAATATATTGTAATGCACAAATTTTAATTGCAAAAGTTATATGTATATATGTTACGAAATTCTAATTCGCAAATTTCTATTTTCTTAAATAAATTTTTTGTTTTTTAGAAATAAAATAAATTTATGGTAAAGAACAAGAAATTTATTTAAGAAAATAGAAATTTGCAAAGAAAAATTTCGTAAAATTTCTTTCTTATTTCATTTTGCATACTTTTTATCTTTTTACCATATGTGTTTTATTTATGCAAAACAAACAAATGTGAATTTATGTCTCAACTTTTACGACTCTCGCATTATATTGGACCCTTTTCTATAGCTAGATGTGGAAGAAGCTCTATCCTATCTACATAAATCTTAAGCTATTTTGAACATACATTCGAGAGCGAAGAAATCGCATAGCTCCTTTTCTATTGGAAACTCAGATTCTTAATTAATTACATTAAATTTACTATCTCTCATCTTGTCTCGCTGAGTCTCTGATATATACTCATGTTTTATGATGACCCCCTGAGCAGAAGTGAAATATTGAAATGGAATGGAACGAAACGGATCAATTGAAAATATCAAATTTTTTGCATTGGTAACTCTAGCGAGAGTACAAAAACAAAAAAATTCGAAAGAAGCGAATGAGAAAACAACTACTTACTCTTTGAGTAAAAATTGTAGGCAATTTCATGGGAACAGATAAGAAAAACTAACACAATCTTCGTTGAATAGGTTCAGATCATTTAGTGAAATTTTTAAGAACACCTTGAATTTTTTTTGCAATAGAAAAACATTAACATTTCTTTTCGATTGGTACTATCTTTTGAATTATGAATTTTTTGATAGTAAAAAAACCACTAAAAATTAGCAAATCTATTGTTAAAGTAAAGCTTATAATAAAACATCTGCCAAAATATTGTGAGCCAAGAAAGTTATATTAAAGAAAAATTAAATTAAAGAAATATTAAAGAAAAAAAAGGAGAAAATTTAACAAAGATATTGAACATTTTTCACTAAACATACTTATCGAATGCCAAACATTTTGCGTGTTTTGTCAAAGTGAATATTAATGAAAGTAAATACGGTTTGTTTTTTGTTTATTTATGAATTTCGTTCCTTGCACCCACTATCTTCACCATTGCATATTTAGGTGACATTAAAAATTTCGTAGTCAATACATGTTAAGTGGGGTTTCAAGAAACTAAAAAGGAAACAAGGGCAAAAAAGTAGTAGGCTTGGAATATGAAACTGATATTTTTTTTAAGAGACGAAGTTCTGGTCGGATGCAATTCGACACTGCATTTGTATATCATCACTTCCCCATTTAAAGGTTTAGAAACGTAATGTCACCTTTTCCAGTTCATTTATTAAAGTTATTTCACATCGCCTATTAAAAATTGTAAAAATCAAAAAAACAAAAGATAGAAAAGATATATAGCACACGGCTTAAGAAAGTGTGCGCTTTATTACATTACAGCACCTACATATAAATTAATAATTAAGTACTAATCTTAACAGGAAATGTCAAATGCGAGCGTTCAAAGTCTAAGTTTATCCAAAAAGAGGAAAGTTCGTGAAAATTCTATGCAAAGTTCATCAAAACGCTCGCGCAATGCAATACATTTGGTAAGTAATCTGGTTTTCATTAACATATGTGATAAAAAAAAATATTCAATTATCTTGCAGAATCAATCGGAGCGCAGTATAAGCGGCATAGACGATACGAGACGTTGTGGCAAAATTGTCAGTATTCATTTAACAAATTTCATGTGCCATTCCAATTTGCGCCTAGACCTTAGTTCCCGGGTTAATTTTCTCGTCGGACGTAATGGAAGTGGCAAGAGCGCTATTTTGGCCGCATTGGTTTTAGGTCTGGGTTGTAATGCTAAAGTTACAAATAGATCTCGTTCTGCTAAAGGTTGATATAATAAATTTATTTTTAAAAAATACTAAGATGCTTTGTTGCAGATTTTATAAAAATTGGAGAAACTATTGCAAAAATTGAAATTACAATAGCCAACGATGGACCTCAGCCTTATGAGCCGGACGAATATGGCGATTCCATAACTCTTGTGCGCACTATTACAGCGGGGTCAGGATATTATGCGATCCGAAACTGCCATGGCAGAATTGTAACTAAAAAATTTGAAGATTTGCAACGCATTCTCTTGTATCATAATATCCAGGCAGATAATCCCGTATTTGTTCTAAATCAAGACTCTGCCAGGGAATTTTTGAAGGAGTAAGAATCTAATGTTTGATTTAATGAAACAGAAACATTGCTCTTAATATTCGTATTACAGATTGGAACCTTCAAAAAATTATCAACTCTTCCTAAAAGCCACTCAAATCGATTTGATTACCGAAAAACTGAATGAATGCTTGCATTTGCATAAAGCCCATCGTGAGGAATTAATCAACACCGAAAAAGTAGGTAAACTTTCAATACCTTTAACAAAGTAATTAAAATTGAAATAGTTGCCAACGCAATAAATATAATAATAGTAATAAACGTAATAGTAGTGGCTTGCGATACTTAAAATTTATCACTATTGCTTTACTGAAGACATGTGAAAAATCATTTTGAAAAATATTTCAATTTACAAATAAATTTGTAGTAACTATGTTGTGTTGGTCTGAGGCGCTTTATAATGAATATGTCTTATTAAGTTTCTTTTTTATTCACTTCGCAAGTAGAGTACACATTCGTGACAAACAATGTTTGAAAATCTTTCAAGATTTGAATTTTTCAGAATAGTACATGAACATTTAATATTTATTTATATAAAATTAATTTTTTAATTAATTTTTTTTTTCTTTTAACAGAAATTACAATATATGCAAAACGACATTGGCGTTCACAAAGAAAAATTGAAGGACCTTATTGCATTTGAACATCTTGAGGTAGTTTGATATGTATATGTAGAAAAAAATAAATGTGTTTATCCAACACAGATGATAATGATTTACCAAATTGCAATCACGTTTATCATCAGATTGACATCATATTCCTGTAATGTAATGTAATGTAAAAATCTCAGCCGATCTAGCTACGTCCGTCAGTTCATTGCCCCTTTAACTGTTGATGTACTTTGTTTTGTCGAATAAATTGAAATAGACGGCAGAACTACCATGTGCCGTACGTTTGAATATTTATATGTAATATGCAAACTATAAATGCAGATACAGATATGTATCTAAAGTTTGCTACTACCTAATATGAATCATATAATGTCGTGGCCTCAATTAAGAACATGTTTTGGAATTTCTATTTAGAATCTTTAAATATTGCATGTTCAAAATTCGCAACGGGCGAATATAACTTATCTCTTAATTTTGCATTGCGATTATCATCAATTGATTTAAGTAAGCTTGGGTTATCTTTTTACTTCGTGTAATGTAAAATTTTTTATATGTTGAAATATATCTTTCAAGACCAATATATTTTTACTAAGAAAGATAATACAACTATAAATATTTCTAAAAATCTATTCTTTTTCTTCGCTTTTACAGAAAAGATGTATAAGAGATATTGTCCAGGAATTTGATTTGAAAAAAAAAAAAATATTTTTTTTTGTTTTTAATATACTACTCATTTTTGTATGTGTCGGTCCTAAAAAAAAAGAATATTTTTTTTGTTTTTAATATACTACTCATTTTTGTATGTGTCGGTCCTAAAAAAAAAGAATATTTTTTTTGTTTTTAATATACTACTCATTTTTGTGTGTCTTTCATAGGAAAGTCTAAAAAATTTAGAAATCGAATATCACTGGCTCTTAGTCAAGGAACAAGAAGACCGTTTAGAGGAAATCAATGAAAAATTGGATAAATATGAAAGAAAGATTAATGAACTTAAAAAATTAATACACAATAAAGATGTAGTTAATATCCTGACGCAGAAAATTACGTAAGTTTATTACACTCAAAGAAGAAATTTGAACATCTTATTAGAACTCAAAGCTTATTTATTTTCGCAGAGAATCCCATGAAAACATTAAAACTAAAAATAAAGATTACTCCGATATTAATCAATCGTTACGACAAATACGACAACAAAACGACGAAATGATTAGAAAGCGTTCAGAAATTGAAATGAAAATCGAATCATTAAAGAGGGAAAAATTGCGTCAAGAGAAGCAGATTAATGATCTAAAGCAGCACATTGATGAACGGTCGAAAAGGTATTTTTAGTCTTAATATATATATACATCTTATATATATATACATCTTATATATTATACATATATATACATGTATATATGTACGTAATGATATATGTGTACATATATATATTTAATCATATTACTACTAGTTTTAAACTTCATTTAAGTTAGTGCAGTCGAAAGTGAAGTTCTGGGTTTTGTCTGGATTAGATTTGAAATCTTGCCGCAGAATACAGTTTCCAAGTTTTTATTGCAGCTAATAATATAAAACTTTTCTAATAACATTAATTGCAGTAATCAAGCTGATGTTGACGCATTGAGACGACAAAATGGAGAAACTCTTGCTAATTATCGCACACAATGCGAGAATGATTTAACACCGATAGTTGAAAGTCTTAAGCGAGATTTGAAAATGTTTATGGAAAATAAATCTCAAAAGGCACTGATTATCGATAAAATAAAACAAGAGCAAAGAAGTTGCTCCAATAAGATATGTAAGTCGAAATATAAGTGAATTGAAGATGGATCACAAATTTACATATTTCCCTTTTTTTAGCTGCAATTGATAACCAAATAGCAACCGTGAAAGAGAGCATCAAGAATAAGATGCTTATCTATGGTAGACATATGCCAGAACTCTTGAAAGAAATTGATAAGGCTCGCGCTAATGGAAAATTGTCTGTCCCACCAGTAGGTCCAGTAGGCGCATATCTTCAGGTTCCCAATTCCCAATATCGGGATTCGATAGAAAGTCTTATTGGTCCCAAAGTGTTGCAAGCTTTTATTTGCGACAATGCTAGCGATCGTCGAACATTGGAAAAGATTTTGGATAAAATATGTAAAGATAATCATCCGATGATTATAACTACAAAATTTATGGGCCAGGTCTGTGAGAACGTCGATAAAGAATTCTTAAATTTCATACAACAAACTACTTTATTTGCATAGATTTACGATGTCAGTCATGGGCGTGTACTGCCACCATCCGGCACGTCTTTATTAATGGATCTAATTGAGTGCTCACATCCAGTCGCAATGAATTTTCTAATTGATCGAATACACATTGAAACGATACTTCTTACTAACAGAAATGACATCGCCGAAAGTATCACTTCTACTAGAGAAAATGTTCCAAAAAATTTAAGCAAAGTTATTGTGCTTTCTGCGGAATCTATGAATTTGGAATATTATCCTGTGCCTCACTATCGCATGTATTCCAGCAAAATTCATCGACCCAAATATTTGCAAATCAATGTAAACGAACGTGTCAAGTAAGACTCAATACATTTTTCTTTGTTTATAAATCTATAAAGCAAGTTCTTTATTACAGAGATTTAGAAATGGAAAAGGGTAAATTAGAGAACCAGTTAAGCATTTTGAAAAAAGATCTGGGTGAAGTGATTCCACAATTGTCTAAAGACGATAAACAAATACATAGTAAACGTATGTTATTGGAGGAGAAACAAGGCATGTTAATGGAATTGCAGGAGAAAATTGCTGATTTAGAAAATGTTGAATATGCCGATTACAACAATGAGCTGCAATTATTAGTAATTTGTTTATTTTTATTTTTTTTCTAATTTACTGCTTCTTAAGCGAGCTTTCCAAATTTTTCAGAAAAATGAAATCAAGGAAAAAGATTCTTGTTTAATTGAGATTGATCGGAGGATCGATGAAAATGAGCTTGACTTAAATCAATTTAAAAGAGAGGAAAAAGCTTTAACAAATGAATACGAACGTAAAAAAGACGAACTTCAAAAAATCCAAGCTGAAATCGAAACAATTAAGGTATCACTCAATAAGTAAAATAGCTATACATTAGAGGGAATCTGGAATGATTCCCATCTAAGAACGAAATATGTAAAGGATTGTATCTATCACGACTATTCATGTATTCTACGCCATTAAAAGAAAGTATAAATTCAGGCAAAGATACAATCATCACAAAAAGGTGTATAACTATCCGCTAGTTTCTTCTATATGTTCAAAATGATATAAAAACAACAATATACTCCCTCTTGAAAGTGAAGAAGAAAATTAAACTCGCTATGGGACAAATAATTGATATACAATAACTCAAGCAAAAATATAAAATTACTTTGCGCATTGTAGTTTCGTCAATTGACTAAAGCCTGCTTAAGACGTTTAGAAGACCTCGCCAGAAATTCCTTCTAAATGTGGGTTCGATATCTGTTAAACGTTTTAAGTTAATATTTTTCCGACGGAGTGGGAATGAATGGCAGACGAAAATGGATATATCGATTAGAAATATCGCGCGACGAACATTTCGTGATAGTTCTAATTAATGACAATAAGAAAGAAATATGTCTAAATCAATTCTGATTTCGAATAGTTTTCGAGTCATTATGCATACAAGTTTATGTTTAACAATTGTTTTCCCTTCATTTCTTGACATATCAATTTCCATTAGGTCGATTCAGATAAAATAAAACTGCAGTTGCGTAGTGTTAATGATAACGAAGCTTCATATTCAAACAGACTAAAAGATTTAATGGAACAATATGGTCAACTTCAGGAAAGTATAAAAATGCATATCTATTTAAGATTATTTTCATGACTGATATATAATACAGGCGACGGCAAATGAAACTGTTAAAGCATTGAATGCAGCAAAAGAGTCGGCTGAGAAAAAAGGAGAACGTATAGCAAGCGATTTAACAGTTGATGATGTTCTTATGCAAAAGGCAAGATTTAAAGCAAAGCTGGAAAAAGGAAGACCAATTAATATGGATCAAGATTCTTTAGAAGACTTAATTAGGCATAAAGAGAGAGAATTAGAAACCAGACGGCTAGTTTATGATAACCTAAAAATATCTATCGATTCGGTAATTAATTGCTTTTTCCTATTGAGATTACAGTTACATTAATTATATGTCATAACCTTTGCAACCTGCAGTTGCGGGCTTCGCTAAAACATCGTTTCGATTTCATTAAAAAATTCAAGGGTCATATGAGCATGCTTCTTACAATGAGTTTTGAGGTAATTAAAAAAATCGATTTTAGTAAGAATTTTTTAAAATATTTAGACTTTAGATGATATTACGATTACGTAATTATATGGGTGATTTAGTACTTGACCATCAAAATAAAACCTTAAAAATATCAGTGATTCCTAGAGACCATGATACGGCGGCAGTGTCAAGTGCAAGTGCTCTCTCTGGCGGAGAACGTTCTTATTCCACAGTCGCCTTTTTGATTTCGCTATGGTCCTGTGTAGATCATCCATTTTATTTTCTTGATGAATACGATGTGTTTACGGTAATATAGTTGAATTAAAAATTACTAGTTTTCAAAAATATTTCTTTTAACAAGGATGAAGTCAATCGTGAATATATGACTCGTTTATTAACTGAAGAAGGCCGAAATCATGCTTGGCGTCAGTATGGTTTCTTAACACCTTTGGACATGAGTTTGAATCCTGAGAAATTTATTAGAATTCATCGGTATTATGTAGAAAAATTATAAGGAGACGTACATTCTACATTTCTCATTTTCTCTCTTTTTCATTAGCCTTGCTGAACCTGATCGTCATTAATTGCCATCCAAAGCCAACAAATGTATTATAGTTATTTAAGTTCGTTTTTTCATTTCATTTTATACTTTGCATGAAATTCGAGAAAGGTGTTATTATTAATAATTTCATATTTCTTTAAGTTAACTAGAAAGCTTTGTGGAAAATATGTTAAATATGGAATTTTTGAAAAGTTTTGAAATCACGTGATTTTTGTCTTTTGATTACTTAATTCTGTCTTCTGATACTATTTTAGATTTTAACTTGACTACCGATAACTATTAGATGTTTAGGGATAGAAAGGTCTGCTATTCTGGCAGTCTATATCAGTTGTTGATAAATTTCAACTAAATAACAGCAGAAAAAGCCTCGAGCCCCCACTTTAAATTACTTGATGTGAATGGAAGGATTGACGACATTTTTGCACTGGTTTCTTAGTCTGCGTAGAATACAAAGTCTTAGATCAATATTTCGTGCAGAGATCAATATTTTGCTATAGATTTTTGCAACTTTCGTTTGTATGTTCTGTATTGCGGGTATGTTGTTCCATACAGGTTATTTTCACGTTGATAAAGGCAATTGTAGAATATAATAAATGTTCTTGAATTTTATTTATCCTCCTATGCTGGGGTAGTATAATGAACAAAAATATAAGTCTGATTTTATTCTCTCTGCTATCATTTATTACGTTTGTATGCTCGTCTGGTAACTTCATCACTTACAATTCAAGAAAATTAGAAAAAACAAAAACGCTAATATTTATTTCGAAAAGTAGCAGTTGGCAGCAACGAAGACAAAATTGTTTCGTGAATTTGCACGTGCATGGTGTTTTTAAGTGCTAATATTTATGTAAAAACAAAATAAAAATAGATTTTATTTTACTCTGGAAAGTGCCGACGTTAACGCGTAAGCTGCCAATAAGTTAAGATCAACTTCTAAACATAATTTTAACGTTCTTCTTCAGTTTCATTATCATTTGTCTTCATCTTCTATCAACTCCTGTAATAATACCCAAAAGCGAGCAATACGCTGAATAACACAGTCCCATTCGCATATCTAGTAAAAACTTAGCATTTCTGCTTTTGTGTGAATTATCAACATACCAAATCCATTAGTTAACTTCGAAAATCTTCAGGTAAGCCGGTTCCTTATCATTTGTACTGGAGTGAGCACAACGGTAAACGTTGCCCTCCTCTGTGCTGTAGCGAAAAAAAATTTATATTTAAAAAACATGGAAAACCGCAAAAGACGGAAGTGGAGCAAGTAATTCTGCCTGCGAATATAAATCAAGTTGATTCCTCACAGACGTTCATTGACAATAGCTCCCTCTCTGATAAGTAGTCACATAACGAAAATGCGAATCAAGCAGATATAAACCTATATGATAGTGATGAAGGCGATTTCTACGTGTTTGTGGAATGCCATTCAGATAATGATAATCAAAGAATAAATTTAAATTCAGACCTTGCTTTTTTCGAAATCCCCAAAAATTGTAATCATAATGGTCTTAAGGTCCTTAACACATTCAACAAAAGCAAAGCTAAGTTGCTTTTTGGTATTTCTAGCAATGCAAACAATTTCATTTGAAATAACAGTTCTTACCGGAAATCTAAAATCTTTTACTGAAGGATTCGGCATCATTGTCAACGTACTCATTGATTATGATGTTGCACTCATCAAAAACAATGTCAAGTCAATCATCTCCAATCGCTATATAATAAGACTTTATCACCATTCCTCCGAAAAATTTTTTTAAAATCTACAACCTGTGTTTATGGGAAAATTTAATTATTGCATCTTACAAAATAATAGCTTTCCTACAACATAATATATGAAGTCTCATACGCAATTTTAACGCTCTTGGTTTCGTTCTGAATTCAAAACGAACCGGCTTCTGCATTCTCAGCGAAATTTTCCTCTTCAACTACTACATCTCAATTTAAAATGCCTATGCTGCGGTCAGCAAGTCTCGAGAAGATGGCTACGGCGGTATTTCCATTTCCAGACTCCCTATTTTTGACTTGGGAAATCAAGATTCTAAATAGACTAATCAGCAATCGCACATTTGATAAACCTTATCTTAAATTAATCCGAGCTGTTAGCAATGATCCACATGTCATCTGTTCGGCGACTGAATCGTCTGAACATCTTGTCTTTGGATGCAAAAAATTTGATACTTTTTCGCTGATATTGTCTTTCGTGCTCGCAATTTTGCAGATCTTAAAGAACAAATTTGATTCATCAGGACAGCGGACTTTTCATTTTAGTTAACTTTTTTAACCTTTTATTTATTGAGTTCGTTGTCCTTATTCCCACTCTAGCCAGCGTGGTTCTCAAAAACAGATCACACCAACAGCTTCAGCTATAGACAGGAAGCTCATCACCGTCTATCCGTCGACCGGACAAAAAACCGGTGCATGCCTGTATAATATCCGGAACTGATTATCAAATCAACTAACAATATTTGAAGATATTGTAGATATAAGTCTACGTCACAAAAAGCTTCCTTCACCCCTAACTTCACCTAACAAACCAAAAAGAAAAAGATAAAATAATGGGAAAGACCAGAAAACATAAAATTCGATATTCTAGAAAATCCAATCCCTTAGTCGCTACCAATGTAACTGATGTTGATGATTTTCTAAGTAATCACGGCGAATTTGAATCAGCTACCGGTCCCATCGAAGCTGTGCGTGATCAATTACAAAATCCTAATGTCGAAGAAAAGTTGAACGGCTTGCAATCTTTAGCTGTATTGACGGCTAGTAAAGATAAAGTTGCCAGCATTTGTCAAACAGATATTGTACGCATAGTCAGCCCTCTCTTATGTGAAAAAGACGATTCTGTGCGCAATGCTGCAGCTGGTGCTTTGAGGAATTTGTCAGTAGTTGGTAGTGAAGTATGTGATTATTTGGTGGAACAAGATATTCTCACGCCTCTATTAGCTATGCTTGACGAATATTCGAAAGACGATTGGAAGCCAAAGTTTGATGCCAACATGTGCAATCAAATGGACTTACGTTCAGACGTATTTTTGCAAGCTATCAATTTGCTATGGAATTTATGTGAAAGTGCGCCTTACGCCGTGGATACTTTCAATCAGTCCGTGTTGATGGAAAGTTTTATACGATGTTTAGATTTCAGTGTCTACGGCTTGGATATAGCAATATCTGTAGCACAATTTTTTTTAGTAGTTTCTGAAAACAATCCAAAATCGTGGAAAGTATTAAACGATCATGTGCCAAATTTCTTGTGTCTTTTGTCCTTAACGAGTGATTATGGCCAAGCATATCTTTGTGCTTTAGCAGCGGCGATTTTAACGAATGTGCCGGCGCTGGCAGCTTTATATAGTGTAACAATGCTGCAAGCTTTGGTTAGAGTGCTCAAGATAAATCATCAAATAGTCATAGCCAACATCCCTAATCTGTCTAATTTAGTCTCGCAATCAGGAGAACATGAATTGGAAATTAAAATGGATTCAACAATAGATGGTATGAGACTATAAAGAACATTTTTAACAACTTTGTGAAATATAAGAAATTTTTTAGATGAGAGTGAGGAGGCAGCGGCAAATCGCAGACGTCGTCAAGAGTTACCAACGGAGGCCGACCTTGTTGTTAGAGATATTGGTTATTTATTGGACGCGCAAAGAGTGGCTGCCGAAGTTATAACAAATCTTTGTTCCGATGAGGACGAAGGTAAGCTGGTTAAATTGCGTGAATAATATATTGAAAGCGTTTTAAATATGTTAAAATACAGATGAGAATGATAAGGATGATGAAAGCATATCGGAAAACGAATGTATAGTAGATTACGAGGCCAATAAAATTAGTGGAAATAGTTCGAATTTAGTAGAGAGCGATAAACTAACGTTCGACGTGATAGATGCCATAAAATCTTTGAGCTTGATTGAACAGGTATTAAAGCTAAAAAAACAATTGCACCCTATTTCGTTGAATATTTCATTTAACTTTTCATTTCATGTAACGTTACATTCCCAATTAATAATCAATAATAAGCTTTGGCAACGAGCGCAACCCCTTAATGATGATCTATCAAATCAATTGCGAGAAACCGATATAAACTTACTTATGAAGTACGTCTGCGCTTTCTTTACTTTTGATAACTGTTTATTTTTAATTTAATTCTTCAACCCCACTTACAGGGCAAAAAATTTGCGAATTTCTTCACTTCTATGTTTACAAAATTTGTGCAATTGTCTTAGTTCCGAAGATTTAGGTGGATACAGTGCAATCTACAGTGTTTGGCTAGAATTGGGACAGCAAGTATTCAAAGGCCCAAGAGATTACTCAATTATGGAACCTTCCACGTCTCTAATGCGTTCAGCTTTGGAACATTTGAAGAATCAGCGACAGCTTTTCAAACAAATGGCTCAAAACGATTTAGAGGTAAATCATGTAGTAGTCCTAGTTCAAAAAGCAGTGATGATTATTTATGTTCTCTTCTAATAGCTTATTTTAGGTGGCGTAAAAAATTGCTCAATGCCCGAAATTCGAGCCAATTGGTTACGTATGTTAGGTACACTGGGCTGTTTACTAGCGGAGCCGTTAGTAACATTAATAATTTCGTTCATTGTTGAAACTTGCGCTCAAGTAGGGATTCAGTTGCTTTTTAATATTAGTGATTATGCTAATAACATAAAATCTATTCCAGGAGGAAGACGTTTGGACACTATCCGAAGCTTTGGATGCTTTAATGGATATGTTTTCCGATAATGATTGGCCTGAAATTGTATTGCAAATGGATTTAGTTAATATAGTTCAAGAGCTCGAAAAAACTTTTAAAAGTAAAGCTCGTTCACAACGCAAAGAATTGAAAGAACGATACCCTGCTGTGCAAACAGTGCGCACAAATTTAACACGGTTCCTCAAGTATTTAGAAAAGGAATCAATAAAACATGGTGAAAAACCTAGCTGTAACGATATCGATTGATTATAATTAGGAGCAAAGTACATTTTACTTATCGGTTTATTTTATATAATTCTTTTAAATATATTTTGAATTGAATTTGTTCCATTGGCAGTCTTTACGTTATATTGCATTTTCTTTCTTTATTCCTTTTTCCAATAAAGTGCATTTCTGTCGTTTAAATTTTAAAGATTCGTTTTGCTAAATTATGATAGATTTAATTTAAATGTTTTTTTTTACTTTTTCTTTTCTTCAATTAAAATTTTCCGCATAATTTTTTTAGTTGAAAAATATTTTAATTTACAAATTTATTCTCTTAAGCAGCTAAAGCTTGGGGACTTCTTAATCAAATAGTCAATGTATGACCGAAAAACAACATCCATCAATCAAGAAAAATTAAACGCAGAAGAGCTCAATGCTTCATTGAATATATTGACCTAACGTCTTATAGGTTTAATCCATTATTATTACAAACCAAAAAAGCAGAGGAGAATATATAAACTCTTAACGGGTCGAATACAGTTGCTATGCAAGCGGCATATCGCTTACATGGCGGTCTTGATCCGTTCTGATTGCACAAGTTTTCCTGCAAATTCTGCCTATGAATAAAATTATTTATACGTGGATTATTTTTAAAATTTGAACAGATTTAATAATATTTGTATGCACATCTAGGTTACTGCTGGCAATTTTGAAATTTAAAAAAATTCTAAAAAAAAAATCTCCGTTATTTTTGCGTGGCCTGAAACCACTCGAACAAAATTCCACTTCCAAACCACCTGCAGAAACATCAGATCTTAAGAAAGGGACCGGAGAAAAAGAGCTCAATTCCTGTAAGGACGAATGGGGTGAGTTTCTTCACAAACCGGCCGATAATCTGAAAGAAAAGGCTGAAGCAGAGATGTTGCGTGAAAAACCCAAACAGCGTAAAGAGAAACGTTCCATTGAAACTCCCTTCGCACGCATACGCACATTGGGAGAGTCTGACAAGGAAGTTGATGATGTATCCAGTCCTGGTCACAACGCTGACGATATAGCATACTATTATATTGCATGTATGCTATGCTGTGCATACACTACAGTGCAAATGGGCCAAGTCGTTGAAAGGAGACATTACAAAGAAACCATTGACTGATTATCCTCTAACGTGAATTGATTTAAACCAAAGTTAGAAAATTTAATTCTCTGTCAAAATTCTACTTATTCTTTAAACATTTCTTCCACAAAGAATTTTGTTGCTAAATAAAGATTTACTTTTCATGGGAAGCCTGATATATGGTATCTAAACGATAAGATAAAGCTACATGGCACGAAATTTTACACAATTAATTTTTTTTGACAGTTGTCAATAATAAGGATCAATTTTTACCAGTAAATATTTAAAAATCGACCCCTTTGTCTATAGAAAAGCTTACTTTTCATTGAAAAGGTTATACAGAGAGCCTATTAACATGAATTTTTAATTAATTTAATTAATCTTTGCTCTGCTCTGCAGCAAGCAATAGGGATACAACAGAGCGATAACTGTTGTAAAAGAACATTGAATTTTAAAGACATAGTAAGGATAACATAACAAATTAAAAATTGAAACAAGAAAATTCCATTAAAAAAAAACAGAGCAAACAGAACAAGATCTTACATTGAAACCAAAGCCGACAAACGATTTGGGTGTTAAAATGGATTCTATTTTCAGATAAAAATAAATAAATAAAGAAGTGTCCGCCATGGGAATGTTTTACATAAACTAAACATCATGCTGCAAAACAAAGCTCATGATTATGGCTTACTATGATTACTAATCCACTTATTCTTGTTACACTCTATCACTTAATTTTAGTCCATTCCGTGAGCTTTGATTGATTGTTTGATTCTATTATCAATCTATGAATTAATTCTATTATCAGTCTGTGCCACAAATTCGCCGCTAATAGTGTGTACATTTTTAACTTTTGATTGACTGTATTTTAAATAATACGTTTCAATTCGTATCAATTCATCTACTTCTATTTTCTCTAAGTCATGGAAATTGAAAAATTTTTCTACGATTTAGCTGGTTTCAGAGCATCTAAACAATAATAATCGCTTTGAGTTTCATTCAAGGACCTTGTTTTTTACAATGTTTAATATGTCAAATTTTATACTAAGTAGGGAAGTAGATTTGATTGAAAAAAAGGTCAGCTGAAGGGCGCATCGAAGGCTTTTGGAAGTTTTTGGCGATAGCGCTCCAAACGATGAACTATGTATGGAACGATGTCGATATTCCAAGAATGGTGATTTCATCGTTGAAGAAGCCTCACATTGGACATTCCAATAAGTTTGATGGCAAAGAATTCGAAACATTACTCGAAGATCCGAGTCAAATGAGAGAGCAGCTTGCAGAATCGTTGACTTAACAAACAGTTGTAATATTATTACGGTGTGTGTATCATATATATAAATATATATTGCACATTTATTTAAATTTATTTACTAAAATCATATAAAAGTATAAATTAAAAATGAAAAAAGAACATAAAAGCAAATAAAATTACGTTAATGCTAAGAATTAACAAAACATAAGAGCAGATGTCTCTAATACATTTTTTATCTAATGACCTTCATCAATCATCGTTATCGTCATTGGAAAATCAGAGACAAAATCTTGTATGAAATAAACTTTGAAACAAAAAACATATCGTTCTTTAAAAATATCGTTGTATTAAAGGAATAAAATTAAACGATTACGTTTGAGCACCTCAAGCACATGCACCTGTTTGCGCGTATGCATTAACTAACTGCTATTCGTGTAAAGGTTTTATGCGTTTAGGTTTTGGTAACGGATTCCAATCTAAATTTGAGGATATCGGTGATGACTCTCTATAATCATAAACTTCTTTCGTTACTGTACACTTTTGAAAAATATCATTGTTATCTAACTTTTGAGCATCTCTTTGTACCTGTTCGGTTATAGTATCCTTTGTCGAAATACGCATGCTATCGATTTCCTCTACCATACGCTTAATCTCACGTTCTCTTTCATCCAATATTTTGAGATTTTCTTGAAGATTATTATTATTGGATTCTTGGTCAATTTTAGTTAAGGATTCGCTGACCGTGTCTACGTGGTGATCGGGCCATGCTGGAAAATCTTTATTAGCTGCTTGATGCAGTAAACGCTGACTACGATTAATAGATGCTATTATCTCCTTGACTGACTTTCTCTTCTCGGGCGGTATATTTGTTTCTAATGGAGCCAAAGTTGATTTTTTCCATTCTAAGGGAGATGACGGTTTTGGACGATACAAAGCATCAAATTCAATTTTGTCAACATCGAAACTACTTTTCCTTTGCTGGTCCCCTAATTCGATATTTTCACCTATTATCGCAGGAGAATTTTCAATAATCTTTAAATCATTATCCAAAACCATGGTTTCGTTCATCATAGCATCCGGGCACTGAAGTTCATTTGGATGATCTTGTTTCGGATGGTCATTTGAAGGCATATTTATATTTTCCTCAGTAACTGTTTTAGTGTCACGATTTTTTCTGCTAGGTTTATGGATTTCAGCAAACCCTGCTTCTTTTAGTGATTTACAAGAGAGATGAAGATTTATTTTGTTATCATTTTCCTCCGTTATTGCATGATTCAATCCATATTCGTGTGTTCTATTTGATTTAGGTGATATCGTTAATTTTGACGATGTTTCAGACCTGGCTGTTGTTTCCGTTTCACTTGTTGCGTTTAGATCTTTACGAGTCATTGGGGGACTAACTAAAGTGAAAGATGTTTTCCCTGTAATTTTTTCTTGAGTGTGCAGGCCAGTGGTCTTTGTTTTAAAGCTTGTTACGCTACTAGGGTGATCGTGTCGTGGTATTGAACGTGGACTTTCCACGTGTACGTGAATGCATTCAACTTGACCCACTTCGGTTTCTACCTTAGACTTTCGCCTCATTGGTACTGGCTTCAGTGGTTTGCCTTCACTATCTACTTTATGTTCATGTATTGTTATATCTGAATCCAACTTAATTTTCTTTGGTATTGCTCCGTTGATCATATTCTCTGCATTGTTCTCAATTGTCGTTATTGACTGAGTCTGAACTGTTTGGTTATTCGTATTATTTTCATATATTTCTTTGGTTATTACATCCTTTGGCTTGGAAATACTATCTTTTGAAATTTTAATTTCATCAACTACATGATGTTGATTGAATACCAATTCATCTTCATGTGTTACGTTCGTTGCTGTTGTTGTTGTTATTGCTGGAAATTCTCCACTTATTTTTTTAATCTTGTGCGAAGCAATTTCTTCTTTATTAGCATTTTCCTCATTTCGTTTGCTTTTTTTAGTTTCATTGTGAGCTACATTCTGACACGTTGTTGTCGTTGTTGTTGCTGCTGCTGCTGCTGTAAATTTTGCATTTGTCTCCTTAATCTGGAGCGGAGCATTATTTTCTTCAATTGTGTTCTTCTCATTGAATTTCTTATTAGTGGCGGAGTTTAATTCAACTTTGTATTCTGCAATTTTATTGCTGTCGTCGTTGTTGTTGTTCTTTTCATAAGTTGTTTCTGACTTATTGATCAGTAGTTTTTCTTCTTGTAAATCTTCATTATTTTTGATTTGGACGAATGTTTCAATCTCAGCTGTTAAATTCGCGATATCATTCTCCTCCCTAATGCATAGTTGCTCTTGAGTTTGTTCCTGACTAGATTCGTTCAACATTTTCGGCGTTGTAATGCCCCTAACATTTATTTGAAGCTAATATAAAAAGAAAATTTTAATACAAAAATTTTATTATATAATAACGCAGAGATCACAGAAGTTTACATAAAATTATACAATAATAAGTTAAAGAATAAAAGGAATGAAGAGAAAAAAACCATAAGTGCATGTGCATATGCGGACGCAAGTGTGGGGATTTGAGGTTACTGACTCAAAATAGTTGACAATATATCCGATACTTTAGACATGATGGCCGTAAGATCAAAGAATTGTAATCGGTCGATTCTACATTGCGGACAAGAATGCTATCATCATTACATTTTATAATGCCAACCGAATGTACGTTGATAAAATTATTTGAATATAAGTCAAGAATGGTACGACAACGATGTAATCGTAAGAAGTAAAGTAAAAAAGATATGTTTACATTACATATATACAGGCACTGTATAATAATAATAATCATTATCTGTGTGATGGAAATAGAGTCCATTCATACACCAGTGGATAGATATGCGGAATTCGTGAATATTACAGCCGCTTCCGAAATGAGAGAAAGCATTAGTAATTGTAGCAGGAGTGGGCAAAAATAAGCTGCATAGCCATGGTAGATTATAGATTAAAAAACGACGCTTTCGGGGTATGAGTTTTATACGTCTGGAATTAGATTCCTCGGTTCATTCTTTATTACCTTTGGATTATAGGATGAAGAAATAATGTGTTTTTTTTCTTTAAGGTAACCGACCACTAAGTGTACGCCCCCTTTACGTGTAAGTTTGGTTAAGTTCGAAAATAATTCTAAGTAGAGAATATACTCGATTTAAAGGTAAAAAATAAGCAACTGTGGGAAATATCTCAATGCATTGATGTCTCCAGAGACAGCAGAATTTAAGATCGAATTGTCATTGTATAGGCTAATGCAGAATAATGGCACAAATTCCACTGCGTTTCAAACTAATTTAAACTATTTTCTCTGCCGGAATTCAAGCTTATTAGAGCTGTGATAATTTTATCGAAAAATAAATAACTGAATGAATTATTAAGAAATTTAAAGGTAAAAATAAAAGAAAATTAAAGGTAAAAGTGGAATAAGTGAACAGAATACTGTTACTGCAGACAAGATTTCTGGTGTTGAATTAAAAGTATCGGCCGCTAGCCGTTCTAAGAATTGACGTGGGAAACACGAGTACACGAGATCCGGCCGCAAGAAAAGCAACTACATGTAATTACCTAGTACTTTTGGCCGAAAGAAAGCAAAATAATTTTTAAGTACATTAATGGTTTTGTAATACTAAAGGTGAATTGTTATTATGTCATATTCAAGATGTCGAAAATGAGTTTATAGACCAATTATTCACGTGGAGGTAATTGCTTACTGTATTGAAAAGATCTATGTTTGTGAAAATTCCTAGGTAGTCTGGACTATAAATCAGGTGTTACGTTTTTTTCCCAGTCAAAGGGCCTTAGGTTAAAAGTAAGTTATTATGGAAGCAAAATAAGTTTGCCTGTCTTCTACAACTTCCAAGCGCTGGTGAGTAACAATTACGACTGATATTGCATCCGTTGCTCATAAAGTGGCGTTGCTTTAGATTTTCAGTCTACGACTTATCTAAAAAATATGTTTCCGCCCTATTTTCATCATCACGACCCTAAAGCTCGTAAGTGTTCGATATCTCGGCCTGCTTCGTGCAAAAGTTGGGCTTAAAAAGCAACGGAAGGACCACACTGTTGGCTATCGAAATGAATTATTAAAAACGAAGTCTTGGAAGGCACGCTCTTAATGCAAAATCTTTTAGAGGATCATAAATTTGTTCTATGGAAAATAATTATCAATTATAATTGCGAAAGGTAAGTTCTCCGGCGAAAAAACTGTCTTTCAAAAGGTACAACCGTCTTTCCATACGTATGTAATGTTAAGACAATGTTTCGAAATGCTTATCATTATTACAATATTTTATGTCTATCTTATCACAAGTTTATCGTTAAATAAATAAAGCTACACATTACAACAATTGGACTATTTACGTAAGCGAAAGCACAACCAGAAAAAAAAAGAAAAAAGAAATGAGAAAAAATATGAACACATAGAAGAAAATACTTAAAAAAGCATTAAGTTGTTACTGAAAATTATACTCACTGGAGTTGGTGGTGCTGGAGCTCGTCGCTTTTTGCGCGGTGTTCGTATTGAGCTCGTTATACTTGTTACTTCACTAACGTTAAGGCCGTCGACATCGTCTTCATTGTCGGTCTCGAAGGGGTTCGTGCTTGACATGCTCGTCTGTGATGATCTAATAGTCATAACAACAAAAACCAGATAATCAACAACGGCAATAGCATTAAAAAAAATTATAAATGTCTATATAGAAGTAAATTATAAATTGTTAGCACCACAACTGGCAACGCAACGGATATGCAACAGCAATAAACAATAAACGTTTCACTGGGTTTAGTTGTCCTCTCTCAAACATACAAACAAATAAACATGTACTATATCACACGATTATACGGTTTTATAAACAAATACTACGCCTACAAACAGCACTTACAAGTAGGTATTGATTATGCTAAACATTGGACGGACCAATAATTTCTATCAATTACATGATTGTAATGTAATGATCACTCACCCCCTGGTTATATTATTGCTGATATACTCATATGAACCTGCTTTCATCATATCTGTACTACGTAATGGTTGTGGCGTTAAAGAACCACGATAAACATACCTTCTGACCCTTTGCGGTATTTGTAAACTTCGTTCTGGATAGCGACGATTTGAGCCAGAAAATTGTATAGTGCTGCGATAATTATCATTACGATTAAATCCAATACGATCCTGTATGGAAGAAACTTTTTAATTATTTGTAACAGACAAAAGCGATAATAGTTGGAGAAAAGGAGTGTTTACGTTCGTGCTCCCGGCAGGTATATTTTGCAAGGAACTTCGGTAAATGTTGTTACGTTGAAAGCTATCATTATATAGGGGTGATGCATTGGTGCTGTGACGCAAGCGATGATCTAATGTATTCCAATGGTTATTCCCGTGAAGTTCTCGTCGCAATGATGGTGGACTCTCTGACGTCTTATTAATACCTAGCATTGATGATCTCTTTTTCGGACGAAATGATTTGAAAGCCCTTAAAATGTAATTAAGACACAATGAAAATAAATTATCTAATATTTTACAGTATTGATTATTTTTGTTCTGGTATCCATAGAAAAGTCAATATTTTCTTCTTTAACCTTTTTTTTATCGCATTTCCTGGGCCAATTCAAATATTGGTTTAATGCTATAAGCTGTGAAATTATATAGACGGTAGAAATATTGTCTGTCTAAGAGATTTTTAATGTTAGATTCTCAGACTAAAAGCGACTAGTGAAACATAGCGATATGTTAAATTGATTTAATCATTTACGACTGTCCGCTCGTTTTTCTGCACGAACGCCGAAGACTCTATTTTAGAACGGGCGCGATCCGTTCACAACCATGCCTAATATAGACAAAATTGTTCACAACAAATATATTAAACTAAATTTCAGTACAGCAACAAGAACTGTAGTAAGATGATGGTCGAGGAAGCACCCACAATTAACTTAATGCATATTGAGGCCGCTTCAAATTGCAATGAAAAATTGCATGTAAAACTTCTATAAACACTATTGTCGGCATTAGCGTAACTTAAAGCCTATGAAAAATGATAGAAAGTGATCTACATTTTCTTAATGATATTTTGCGATTCTAAAGTAATTCACTCTAAGCTGAGTATAACTCTATCACTTGCTATGTGGCACAAATGATCGTTTTTCTCTCAAAAAGAAATATTTTTAAAATAGAAATAATCGTCCTTGGAACTTAATTATTTTTAGTTGGGATAAATTCAAAATCGGGTGAAAACTACAGTATAAAAAAAGATTTGGTTATATCTGGCATAGTGGCCACCGTTTTTCATTACTAGCTTTTATTTAATTTCCAGCAGGACTTGGTCTAAAACAGTCATCTTTCACATCTCTACCTGTAGAGTAATAAATTCTTTTCGCTTTTCAAATCTGAACATTAGAATTAAAGATTTCCAGAATAGTGAAGACGTTATTAAACGAAAGAAAGCGGATATTAAAAGTTAACGCCATTGTAAGTTTTTTAAAAAAAAAATTTTTTTTTTGCTTAACATATTGTTACGAAAATTTGGGCCTTTTCGTACTTTACGTTTAAGGCTCAGTTCGTATCTCTGAATCGCGAAAAGCTTGGATTTTGGTTATGTACAATTTTCTTTATTTACGAAGTAATATTTACAAACTCAATTATTTTACAATTTATTACAAAGTAGTTATTTCCTCAACAATTGGTTACTCCCCTAATATTTTTAATCGACTCCGGTGTTCTCAGCAAAATGCTCTGCTTATAAACCCTACGAATATCACAATCTCTGCATACCATTGCTTTTAACCTGAATTCGTAGTTTCATTAATCCCTTTCATGTCAGGTTTCGCGGAAATTCTTTGCTAATCTTTGCCAGCTGCTAATATGTCTTTTTATGACCGTTGTAGGTTTCCACCCCTTAGATTTATCAAATTTGTTATAGTTGCCTTTTACTAGTTTGTGATTTTCGTAACAATATGTTTAAAAGCTTGTACAATGTGTGAAAGAATTCTTTACCTGAAACAAATTTTTCTACGCATTTCATTACATATGGGAAAATATTTTTATACTCCTCAACGAAAGTGGTTGTTTACTGTTTTGCTGGGAGCTCATAGAGTGCAATTTAAAAATTTTCACGTTATTCTATAAAAATAAAAAAATATCTGCCATGCCCACCTATTAAAGTTTAGTTTTTTCTCTTTCTTAAAGATAAGGGTGATGGGTATAAAAAGATTCGGCACAACCGCGAATATAATTTTCTTACTTGTTAAGCTAAAGAGAATGACTTCAGAGAATGACTGCGTTGTTGCCATTTTACATGGTTTTTCCAAAAATATTTTTTTCTTTAAACATGCTTTTTTTATACGCTTAATAATAATAATATACGCTTTGAGGACAAAGTACTATTATTACATCATCTTTCTATCTCTTAAAAAAAAATTGTCAAAAAAGCCTTTTTTCTAGGTTGTCATAACGCCAGTAAAACTGAACGATGAATTAAATGGACTAATTTTGTGCTCGGGGAGATATAGTTAAGACCGCTCCCATACCTTTTTGATAGTTGAATTAAAATTATAAGAAATTTTTCGTCTTTATGTTTAAAATGGAGTTCCATTTGTTATCGAGCTTTGTTTGAAATTCGTTTCGAACGTACTTAATAAACGTTCAATGTCTTCGTTGTAAAAGTGTAGTTTCATAACAAAGTTGCTTACAAATGTTACATAATAGCTATAATTTAATATATTAGCTTTGACTTAATATATTTAATATATTTGATGGGTTATCTGCTTTTTTGGAGTTCGTGTAGCATAAAAAACAAACCATTAGATCGTTTTTTACTTACCACATTTCCTTCAAATTGGCAATGGATAGACTGCTACGTCGTTCCTTATGGTTATTGCCTTTATTGATTTTCCAGAATCGAAGACGTTTGTGTTGGTCCTCCTCGTAAAAAGGATTTAAGTGCTCTGGATAGTTATAGACCGATATTTGACTAGTTGAACGTCCATTACGCATAACAACTACATCACCATTTAAGCTGCCCATTGTGTATTAAATGTATTTGTCTTTATGTATTTTTATATAATTTTGAAAAAACTGCGATAAGCTGAAATTAATAAAAAAAATTTGAATAATCCAAAAATTCTACGGACCTCTCGATTAGAAACTACGTAGAGAATATAATACAAGAACTAACTCTTAGGTAAACCTTTTTTTTTAATCCTAAAACTTTTTTTAATCCTAACATATCTCAAACCGGTACACTCGACTGGTTTCTCAATAGTGTAAACTTTATTCACATATTTAAAATGAAAAGAACTGCGTACAGAACAGTATTTCCAAAGCTAAAGGGAGTTATTTAAAACGACTAAACGTTTATTATATCATAACACTTTATAGAGCGCACAAGTATACTTAATCGAACTTATTCTTTGAAAGTCACCATTCTATTCTCTTGTTTTAAGAAATCTTTTTTATTTATAAATACTTCCGAATGGGTCACGAATACGACACTGTTTTTCTATGTTTTCGTTGAACTTTTTACACCCTGAATTCGCACCTTTAATTTTTAGTTATGGTGTTACCCACCATCGAGTTATATTGGTATATGGCTTGGATGAGATCTTTCGAAAAATTTATTGGCTAAGAAGATTCAAGGTTTAATTATCGATGCGTGGCGGTAGGTTCTCGAAAATTACTGGGGGAAATCATCGGGAAAAATGACTCTTCCGTATGAAACAGGAAGGTCTCTTCACTTTAGCTCTTTTTTGGGCAAAGCAACTACAATCTACTATAGTGAGAACTCTATGGTAAATCAAATATGGGAGCATGGGTGGTTAGTCCTGTATCGATGAATTTCCAAGTACGTAATACTCCAACAGATAGCGATGTACACCGTATCTATATTTACAATAAAAAAATGAGATCAGGTTGCCCAAAGTAAAACTGCTCCTTGAAAGTATTGCTTGCTCAATACACTGACTGCAGAATGTTTCTTGCTTTAGCCCTGGGTACGGTCCTTAGGCAGTATTGCAGTGGTTGTGGAATCCTAAAGAGAAACATCCTAAAATCAGAGGAAACCCTGGATTATATATCTGGAGTATAGGGAATGTTTGTTCAAAAATAGTGGACTATCCTTCGCTGAAAAATAGTCCTGTGCTTAGGTGCATCGTAGGATGAGATATCCGTAATAGGTTCTGAGCAGGCATTTGTGCAGCATTATATGGGTAGTTGAAGCTTTAAACACGTTTTTCTCGAAACACGATTTTCTAACACGATACGTATTGTAATTGCAACAATTTTTGTTCCTTTTATTCACCTTTTTTGACAATGTCTTTAGTGAGACAAGGGGACGATTTTCGATAAGTTAATTAAAACTTTATTTATTACCGCATGATTAAATCAATTAAAAATCAACATTTTTAAGATCCCTTGTGTATTTGTTTAGCGGAAGACTTGCGATTAAATATATATTTTTTTAAAATTCTTTTATTAATTTATTTACATCATTTACACTGCATGCCGCACAATCCCATAAATTAAAAATGCTTCGCGAAAGCGGCTTCAGTGTTGCTTAATTTTTAATATTTTTCTTTTTTTACTTTTAATTATAGGCTTAATAAATAAACACTTGCATTATTATCAATCTATTACCTTTTCTTTCGTCTAAAAAAGTTGTCAGAAAAAAAAGGCTACTTTTAAGGCTATTACGATAGTTTCTGTTGGAAAAATATTAAATATATTACAGTTATTCAAGAATTATTATCGGATAGATTTAGTTCACTTAATAGTTGTAATTAAGCTTAAGTCTCGTTCATATTTCATTTTCATTCTATCTACACGTTTATTTTATTTATTACAAAAGCACTTTCAACAAAAACCTTTTTTTTAATTTAGTAAAGCAACTATTAAATCTATCACGTAAGATATTTAGTGCAGTTTAAAAAGACAACAAATTAATTAGAGAGTTAGTTTACTGAAAACAATTCGGATGTGTTAAACGCTCGAAATACATTTCAATTGATGCTAATTTTTTGTATCTACAAATGTTGATAATACAGATACTTATGCATGCAAATGCATATAGTTTGAGAAATTAGTTTATAACTAACATTTTAAATCAAAAGAAGACAATCGAATGTAAATAAGACTTATGGACATGCATGTGTAAATATAAAGCAGTGATATGAACGCTTTCGTTGATAACAATTCGAAATTTATTACGAAATGCCTACAAGTTTCGAAGTTTGCGGCAGCGATCTGTTTGAAGAAAAATATCATGGAGATATCTTCCGAACTTTTTAAGTAAAATTGAAATGTTGCAATAAGTTTTAATACCTTTCAAATATTACATCTTTTCCGTGAGCCCCGTAAGCAGAATCGGAGAAACGTTGGATAAACTTTTATCAATCTTTTTAAGCGAATTCAAACTTATTTTCTATAACAGATGTAGTTTTTTTTCATAGATCAAAGTAGGTTAGGAAGTAGAAAAGCTATTCAGTTTTCAATTTTTATACTATCTCCTGCAGGAATTTTTCTCGATTGCATTTAAATCAAAATTATGTTTGATTTAATGTTTAATTTGAAATTATGTTTTAAGAGATAAATTATATATTGAAATTAAATTCATTTTATATATTTATTAGTTTAAGTTCTTATGATCGGTGACAATTGTGAGCAATCAACTTTCCAGTAGCTTGAAAATCATCTTTTGAATCGATGAGAGCTTATATATCGGTCTTTCAGCCTAATTTATACAATCTAAAGGCATTAAACTTAAGAGTTTGATGCGTAAAATACGATGTTTCGACACTTATTTGGCTCAAGGATTAACCCTTTTTAAATGGATTGGATAGCATTATTTTTACTACCAACGCAATATAATGCGGTTCTTTGAGATGGAAAGTTGTCATAAGTCAAAAAATTTCGTTTTCAATACTTTTTGAATGATATTTTGAATTATAAAACGAATGGGGAAAATTTTGGTGCATTGGGATAATGTTTTGAACCTTCTGCCAGAGTAAGTCTAAAGCTTCACGTACATTTTGATGCCTTTTTTTATAGAAAAATTTATTAAAATCTCAAAAAGTGTTTCTATATCCGCAATAAATTTATCATTTGATTCAAATTTTTTCCTGGATTTTCGTTTTGAAAAATTTGAGATAAATAATAATCGTTAAGGATCTGGAGAATGCTTTGGGTGTAGCTGCAATTCGAATTCCAATTCATGCAATTTTGCCATTATAGCCAACTTGTTGTGATATTAGGTTTTCCTATATATTTTCTGTAAGTAACTATGATAGTCGTTATTTCATGCCTAGATTTTCATGAAAAATACACTGAAGTTTGATGTTACACTACAAATTGCAAATTTACTTTACGATTAAAGTGAAACATTTTGAAATTTTCCTTTTTTTTTGTAATGTTTTCTGGTGTAACGACCTCTTTTGGGAATTCGCTACATTCTATATTATCGGTGGCATTATCGTTTAAAACTAGCAAAGAATCGACACATTGAAGAAAATTGAAATTGTTCAAGCCAGTGCTGAATTTAAAATCAAAAGCAATTTGAAATTTCGATCGTTTTAAAAATAACGTAAGTCGTGCCAGTAAAGCCATTGGAAACAAACTGAAATTATATGAAATCTTGACAAGCGTCAGGGTACTTTGCAGAAATAATATGGATGTAATGGAGTCTTTCGATCGCCACTTCGTAGAAACTGCATAAATGAGATAACCACGTTTTTCAGGTGGTACATGAGGGGTCTTGCCCCGTGTTGAAGCCAGAGACCAAACAAATAACAGATTGCTCCTCCGTAGTTCGAGCAGCTTGTGTGCAATATTGGGAGTTTTTTTAGCATGCCATTGTCGTGCGCTATGTTTCCAGTGGCTCACATTGCGATACCAGTCTGTTAGTGTGACTCCCGGTTAGACCGCACAGAATTTGTTGACCATACAACAAAGCAATGTAATGCTTGTTAATATTTCTTCCGTATTCCAATTACGTAGAGATACCTTAGATTAGTTGACATATTTTGAAAATGTATCTTTTTCGAACCGAAAAGTGATCCAAGTCCAATTCGATTTGTGAAGTTAAGCTAAAAATACATATGGAAGTTCTAATTTACTTTGAATGCGGAGCTGCAAAGGCATCCAATCGGATGGATGGACAGATGGGCTTCAATTCAAAATGTTCATCATGTTAAGCAGAAATTCATATAGTTTATGCGATCCACGATGTACTTATCTGATTGTTATTAGGAAAACGAAAAATGAATGTATGAAAATCTACCTCCTAGTTATGTATGTACGATAAGCAACTTCATGATGTCTATCTATCTGCCTTTAGATGCATATTGTAGTTTTCTTATTTGTTTAATTGTTTTCTACAATTTTCAATGAAGTTAGTGAACAACTAAAACAATTGCATTTTGCCTTAAGTAAATTCAATTGCATCTATTTGCTTACAGATAAAGCAACGTCATTGATCTTTAACCCACACAACCTCGCATAAAATTTTTAAAGTCGTCTATCAGTAAATATCAACGTCTAAGCGATTACATTTCATCTTAGACAGACAGGCAAGTAATGGAAACACTATTCAACCATTCAACATCAGATGAATAAAATTTAGTGGTTTGTAGCGAATATTTTACGTCCATTATAAAAAGAATACGAAAATATTGGTCAAGAATATACATAACATCACTCAATAAGTTTGTAGGATCAGCAATAAAACAATAACTTTTAGGCAAAATTACCCTATATTCACTAACATAATCTTCTTCAAGAATCGTATATTCATTCAAACGCTTCTCTAACATTTCTATGCCTTTCTTATAGAAAGATTTGTCCAGTCCTTCAAACTCGGCGTTTCAGACTCGGCGATTACCTATTCATCGTTTTCTAGTGAGCATTTTTTTTGGATTCGATAATACAGATAATAATAAAATAAATAATACAGATTATAGTCGTTGGGGCTAACTCTGAAGAATACGGGTGGATGTGGAAGCGATTCGAATTGTCATTCGAGCAATCTTGCCATTGTCATCGTCGACTTGTGGCACGATGCATTGTCTTGGCGGGAGAACGTTTTTTCTCCTTCATTTGGGGCCGTTTTTTTTCCCATTCGACTTTCGCGGGATGACTATTAGAAAAGAGGCAGAATTTTGATTTGTTATGAAATTTAAACTGAAAGTGCTAAAAAGGAAAAATACGAATGAAAGAAAAGAAAAAATTCTCGTTTACGAAAAAATATTCGTTTTCCTTTCGTACCAAAAAAAAATCAGTTCGTCATATCTGCTATACCTATTACAAAAAAAAAACGAAGAAAACGGAGAGCAACGGAAAAATGTTTGTTTTTTTTTATGAAGTTTTACTAGTATAATGGTTGAAAATGAAATACAAACAGTTGGGACCAGCGTCTGTCTTTCAAGATAGACGAAATTGCACGCATAATCTGTGCTTTAAAGATCAAGTTTTAGAATGGCTGTAGTCTATCCGCAAAGGACGACCGATGAGTCTAAGCGATAGAAGAATGGTTTGTTTTTTACTGAGTCGATACGTCTACTTATTGAATTATGTGTTTGTTATTTATTCGCATAGTTGGGTTTCCGTTCAAATTGTAAATCGATTTTCCAGTTGCAGATCTAACGATTTACCAATGTGTCTCAATCTGCCTAGGTGTCAATTCGTCACTGAAACGAACTCTGTCAGTGGATTACTTAGCTGTTCATTCAATTTGTTAGTTCATCGATCTCTTAGTAAGTAATTTGCCGGTTTCATATAGTTCACACGCACAAACCTATTACTAATAAATATATGCTACGTACATTATTAATGGAAGAAAACGAGTTTGAATCTGTTGAGGAATAAACTTAAATTCATTTTTCTCTGTTAGCGATAGTATGCTAAATACTATTTAGCAAAAATATATAATTGTTAAAAATTTCTTAAAAATTATATGGAAAATATCTTAAATCCGCGTATATATATTCTCATTATATAGTTTGACCGAACTAGAATTTCAAATTGACGAAATATAAAAAAATGTTAAAAACTTTTCTTTAAAGAAATTCTATCTATAAAAGGATATTGTTTTTATTCTCCTAAGGTGTAGATTTTTTTGATATATACTAAGATAGGTATTATTTTCTAGTTGGGCTTTTTCCTTTTTTTGATGGTTTGATGTTCTTTCAACATCTCTAGATTCGAATATTTATTAGTTGTACTTTCCGAAAGAAATATTTCAAAGTATTTTCATAGAGATTCGCTTCGAACTTAGCAAAATTCGAAGGCAACAGAGATTCAAATACTTTCACAGAAGTGATTTTAAAATAAATTACACGATAGAACTGTACATTAAAGTTGATCACAATAATTGCAAAGAAAAATTGATGATCCTTTGAACTTATTGAATAACGTGTTATATGGATGTTAATTAATTAAGATTTATTACTCTCTTTTTATTACTTACTTACATAAGTTTTGGCTTAATAAGTTGCTGCACGGCTTTTCTATCGAAATATTTTAAAAATATTAATCTGCGATTCGTCGTTTAATTACTAACGTCGCTCGTTTGCAACAAAACCTGCATATTCCATCTGTTGAAAATCGAATTCAACATGATTCCTCAAACTATCTTCTCATGCTAAGCAATTTGAATGAATTCTTTGACAATATCTCTTCTAGATGAATATAATGAAATAAGAAGATTGAAAAGTAATCATGTAGTGGATCTTCTATTTAGAAATTAATTTTGTTTTGCCCCTTAAATTAACACACAATAAATCATCATAGTTCATATAATTCCTTTTAATTTATTTAAATATCATTATCATGTATTTTTATAGTGTTTCCATTAGGGGACAAATTGAAGCCTCTGCCATGCTTAACTATCTCATAACATTTACTTGTTATCTTTTTTGGATAAATGATGAATTAAATTGAATTTTCATCTTTATGCCGTTCAAGTCTCATTGTTGTTAATTAGAAAAAAGTTAGCAGTAGGTATCAAAAAAATTCGATTTAAACTGAAGAATTTTTTCAATCCTTTTTTAATAGGTTCGTTGGAGAGTAAGACAAATGGAGACGATAAAGAGTCTCTTTATCCGTCGGTCTTCTCATCATTGCTATAATAAATAATAAATAATTACGCAGACTATGTATTCGATTAATAATTATTCATTAGCATTTATTTGTCAAACCTATCAACTGGCAATTAACGTTTTAAAATTGATTCCTCAATTTTTGAAATCTCTTTATATGCTAAGACTCTAACCATTGGTTTAGTAATGATATTATAAATCAATCTCATCGGGAGTATGAATCGATTGACGAATAGATAGATGTAACTCGGTACAAACATACATACATTTGGATACACAAAGTACGCAAATATTTGAAAACATATTCGATTTGTTAATTGTTTAAGCAGCCCAAGTTGCTTGACGAGTATTAATTGACGTGAGGAGAGGATAATAATTGAATTATATTTGAAAAATTATTTTGCGTATTATTGTTGTTATTGTCGTAATGATTAAACTTATAAAAATATATTTTCGCTCATAACATTTCATGTTAAATGCTTCCATTTTCGTATTTTTCAATTATTTGATATTTCATAAGGTAGACAAACAGTCATACACCAGCTATGTACTGTAATAAATTATTCGGTCAAATGAAAACCGTAATGTCAGCATTTGTTGCTCATATATATAGAATAAGATTCTGATTTTTATTTGTTAAAGTATTTGGTTTTATTGTTGTTGAATTAATTAATAAAAATTATTTCATTTGTTTTCAGCAAACTGATAAGAGAAGAATAAAGAGAATTGAAAACAGAAATCGAAAGAGATGATGTAATAAAGAGAGTGAAACGAAAAATTTAACATGAAAACGATTATATACGACTCATATCGAATGTTTTGGTGCCCAGAAAAATCTTTCGGGAATTATGGAAAAACTCATACATTTTTCTCATCCGAATTTTTTACAGTATCTTTAAAGCCCTTTCTAGAGAAATACGTAACACTTTTTTGATAAGTTAATTTAAAACTTTTTTATTGAAAAGAAGAAACGTTTTTTTAACTGAAAATTCAACTCTCTCATACAAATACACACCAAACAGGCAAAAATCATTATATTCAAAAAAGTACTACGTATTCCTCTAACTAAGGGCATCTAGATTAAATGAAAAATCATCCTATTTTTAAAATTAAAATTTGCATTAAAACAGGCAAAGGCTGTAGAGCTCCTTTAATTAAAAATAATCCATAGAAACGACTATGATGTTGCAATATTTTTTCAAATATTTTTTCAAATTGTTTTTGTTTTTATTAGCTCTCAAAGGCAAGCATAATAATATCCTCAAATGTTATTCTTCAATTTCTTTTCCTTTTATCCGAAATAGATTGTCAAAAAAATGGTTTTTTTGCAATGGCCTATTGCCTTAAACAATTTTATTTTCTGCAATTTTTTTGGACATAAAGTTTAACGACCAGTTCTATTGTTTAAAATTTGTGGCTTCAAATTTCCATTTTGGATGATTTCATCTTTGGTAAAAAACATAATGGCCATATTTTTGAAAAAATTTCTTAATATGTTTGACGTCCTTCGTACGCTTACCAGTAAGTCGCCATTCGAAAGCTAAATTTCACACCCGTAGCAATCCATAAAGAATCCAATGCTGATTGGCAATCATTACAAGAGGTGGATTAAAAAATTCGTAGGCTGACACATAGATGATTTATCATAGATTTTTTGTTTAATTAGCCCTTACCTTCAAGAGACATGTGTATAAATTTGACAACTGTTGCACTATTAGTATGTGAGTTATAGCATTTTTAGTGAAGAAACTTTTTTGGCGCGAAATTTCTGTCCAGCGAGCGTCCTCTTGAGGTCTGAGAACAGGCAAAAACCGCTGGGGGCCAGATCTTGAGAATACGGTAGATGCGGAAGTGATTCGAAGCCCAATTCAAGCAATTTAGCCATCGTTTTCATTGATTTGTGACACGGTGCATTGTCTTGATGAAACAGCACTTTCTTCATCTTCAAATGAGTCCGTTTTTCCACGATTTTGTCTTTCAAAAGCTCCATTAACGCTGCCTAATAGACGCTGTTTATGGTTTCTTCCTTTTTGAGATAGTCAATGAATATTATATCAATGCGTATGCCAAAATATTGATGCCATAACCTTGCCAGCCAACTTTTGCGTCTTTCCACGCTTTGGAGCCGGTTCATCACGTGAAGTACACTCGGCTGAATGTCGATTGGATTCCGGTGTGAAATGATGGAGCCATGTTTGATCCATTGTCACATATCGACGCATAAATTCGGGTTTATTACGATTGAACATCTCCCGACACTGCTTAGAATTATCAATTCGTTGTTGTTTTTGGTCGATGGTGAGCTCGCGCGGCACCCACTTTAAACAGAACTTTTACATATCCAAATATTCATTCACGACATGTCCAACACGTTCCTTTGATATCTTTAGGGTCTCAGCTATCTCAATCAACTTCACTTTACGGTTATTCGAAATTATTTTGTGAACGTTTTTGATGTTTTCGTCGGTAACAGTCTCTTTGGTGCGTCCACTGCGTGCATTGTCCTCGGTGCTCATTTCGCCTGGTTTAAATTTAGCAAATCACTTCTCTACGGTTGATTTTCCTGGTGCAAAGCCCGAATAATGTTTATCAAGCAAAGCCTTGGCTTCAATAGTATTTTTTTTCGCCAAAAAGCAATGCTTCACTAAAAATGCTATAACTCACATACTAATAGTGCAACAGCTGTCAAATTTATATACGGGTCTTTCGAAAGTTAACAATAATAAAATACACGGCTTTCTGAAAAGATCTGATCTTTTACATAAAGCTTTAAGCTCGTAAAACTGCCTTTGATAAGCAGATCGATGGGCAAACATTTTTAAGTGGATGTTGCAAGGCCTACCGCTTATGTGGTCTTCAGGTGCATATTTGCGCTGGGAACATATGAAAAAACGGGCAGTTAGGTTTACTCTAGCATATACCTGTACAGCTATGTCAAAATCCATGCGAGAGAAGATAATAATAAGAAAAAAAAAGAATCAAAACACCAGACTTCAACTTGCACAGTTTACTTAACTATAGATGTAATTGTTTATGAATTTTACCAATTATTTTATCTTATCTTGACGCCGAAAAAGTAGGAGTAGTTCAAGATAAAATTTGTACTTTAAAAAAAATTTTCGGGGTCATAATTGTGATTTCAATAGACACATAGACAGACAGATATTTCTAAAATGAATTTACTTCTTTTGCTGCTTTACGCACATTTGGCCGAGTTTCTGTCGAGTTTATGTTACAAATCTTTCCTTAGATCATACAAATATAAAATCACTTTTGTGGTTATTTAAACACTGAACAACTTTGTTTCATACCAAAATTAATATTAAAGAATTTCATTTGAACTATCGCTCGGGAATATCATATTTGAAGCAAGGTTACAAAAACTATCACAAGAAAAATATTTGTGACCCGTCACAAAGTCAAAATGTTGCAATTTATTTCTGATTCATTGGTCATTTTACGTTGATTTTGTAAAATTTCAAAGAAAATTTTTTACTAACATAAATTCTTTTTCTAATATGAAAATGCGAGACGTGTATTTTAAGACAATTATGCGCATATATAACAAAATATTTCGAACGCAAAGATTTATTGATAGAATATTTAGAAACTGTTTTTTATCGTTTTCTTTTTATTCTCTTATTTATTTCTAAAATAATATTTATTTTTTTTTATATCCACTATCGCAGAGTGATCATTAGTTTCATTATATTGTTTGTAACTCTAAGAAGTACGAATCTAATAAGAGAAAATCAAGTTGAACTGCGTACGCTCGAAATATCAATTTCCCAGTTGCAAATTTATTCATGAATGCGCCTACAGATCGCATTATTGAGGAAACATGTTTTAGTCAAGTAAGAATATTTCACAACCGATCCAGATTTTTCACAATAATTTTGTATGAAAATAACATGTACTATAGTTCACAGATTTTTGCTGAGAAATAATAAAAATTAATATATTTCTTCACATGACGTCTTTTTCGAATTTATAGATAGTGTCGTAAAGTAAAAACGATGCAATCTAATCCATTTTTAATAGCGTTTATTCGTCCGGTCCAAAACATTTCAATGTATTAATAAAAATAATTCAAGAATTTCTACTCCCAGGTTCTACACAAAATAACATGAACAGATATTAGAAATGCTCAGAGACGTATTAAAAAAATTAGTCTGAATCTGGTTGATATAATAGAAAGTCTAATAATCTACATCTACCCTTGCGATAAGTACTGAAAAGTATAAAAAAAAGTGTAGCGATTTAATAAGATTGTAATTTGAAAATTTTTCAGGGAAAGTAAGCATATTATTGCAAGTATCTGCCTCATATGAGAATTAAGTGAATTTCAAAAGCAATCTTTCTCGAGGCAGCTGATTAATCGTTTCTGGAAGTTAGCGCCGTTCGTACTCGTTAAAGAATGTTTGGATTTGATTAAGGCTTTAATAAATATTTAAAGATTAGCAAACGTCAACATGAAACACATAGGACATCGGACTCAGCAAATTTTCGAAAATTCTCAAATTATTACCAAGATTCACTTTCGCTTACGAAATTCTTTTCAAGAGAGAGGGCAAATCTTTTAAGACTGTGCGGCACTTTTTAAGTTTTTCAAAACAAAACAAAGTCAAAATTCATCGAAAATTCACATTTCACTTCCTATCATTCCTTAAGCATACGTCATGGATTTCTTTTAAAATCGTTACAAATTTCTTATTTCATTTAGCATATGGTACTTGCTATATTAGATCTAGGTGCGAAGAAAAAAGATGATTGTGAATAATATCTATAGGAATATTCCTACACAAGTCATACATACATAGTAAGTGAACACGTTCCACTCTTTTTAAAATATATCTTTCCAACCTTGACACCTTCATACGCAAAGAAGTTTTATCGCATCTTTTTGCAATACTTGAAAAAACAAAAAAAAAAATTTTTAGTGTCAATTAAAAGTTATTGAACTCTTAAATGGTAGCGGGTATTTGAAATTCGTCTTAAGGCGATTACAATTGTTTTATTTCTCACTTGTTGCCAATTCAGTAGATATTTGTCTATGAATAAATGCATACATCTGTATATATATATATAGATATACATAGACATATTATCGGTTGACATCAGCACTATGGCCACAAAAATTCACACTCACACTTTAACATATACACACATTGCACGTATACATCAACACTACGCGTAAACGTATTGTTGCAATATTTGAAGAAATTTCACTTGTTCCCGTATATGTGTATATATTTAGCGCCCCGTCTTACGATCAAATTGCTTTAAATTGTTTCTGTTTTTTATTTTTATTTTTTTGTTTTGTGTTATACACAGAAAATATCTTTAGAAAAGAAACTCGCTCACCGAGCCTTAGACTAGAACTGAAATCTAGAAAATATCAGCGTGTGAATTGTTTACTCAAAAGCTGAGACGAACGAACTACAACAGACAGCATTCGGCCAAACTATGCATGCTCTCACATACACTACTTACACACCTTATTGTGGTTTTCTTGTTTTGTTTTATACCCTCCACAGGTGGTATGCTAGATTTGTCAAATGTTTGTAATGTGTAGAGATCATTCAGCTCTTTAATAGAGGAATAACGTTTAAATATATTTGGACGCCGTTTGTATGCGGACAGAAAAAGATGTGATCATCATATAAGTGGATTTTGTTTAGCTTAGTAATTGTCTAGGATTGGTTCCTCTATTGAAACCAGGATTAAAGTCACAATATTTTGTATAGACGAAAAATGAAAAAAAAGAAAAATTTATTTTGAACTTCATTGAACAACGGATCGAGTTTGTTGAATTACGAATTTCCGTTTACTACAGAAATAATAATTATTACATTTTATTCCGAAAAAAATTTGTCTTCAAAAACTTTTAAACTTTTACTTTAAAGCTTTCAAACGAGCGTTAAGGTTCTCCTCAATAAAATACACGTTTTTTTACAGACTTAATTCGTACAACGTTGTCGCATAGAAGTATTTATTAAGATTTGCAAAAATTTTTCTGGATCCGCAGTAAGCTCACCATTTGATCCACACATTTTTCTTGGACTATGGTTTCGAAATTTCAAAGACAACAATCATTGGAGATATGAAGAAAAGAGTGTGTGAATCCGAACTTAAGTAGTTTTTCTCGTATCCAAATTTTCAAAAAAAGTAGCGAATTTTTATTTGTTAAGGCCATTACAACTTGTAACTTCGTAATCGTTTAAAATCAATAAACTATCAACAAATTGTTTTCGTGGGAGAAGATTCGCCATAGCAGTTTTCAAGTCAAGGTTGGTTTCGAGTAGAATTTTTAGTCAACACATGAAATTTGGATTCTTTTTGGGACTATCGTGGATTTCTAGTCATGGATCGTCGCGAACGATAACAGGCGTTCTCTGGGGAGGTGACCAATCTCCTAATAGATATAAAATTTATACCTGCATTATAGAGAGTTCCCCTACGCCCAAGGTGCCAGAACGCAGCCCTGGGTGTAGTCCGCATTGTCTCCCGCTGCTAAAAGTATTTCCCGTCTAAGATATCCAAACATCATGATACTTACCGAAGAGCCGCACTCAACAGTTAGGCAAGAAGGCATTATCCACGCTTGCGCAACTTAGTATAAAGAACTTCCTCATTTGGCTAATCTGACCCTATGGATTTGTTTTGGCCTTTGAATTTTCAATACGTCCCGGTTAGCCAATCTTACTGCCTTATCTTAAGGAAAATAAAAAACGTTACTAAGACTATTGGGATGTCGTCTATGTGTCCAGAGAATTATTGAAGGGTATTGAACAAATTCGACTTAAGTCAAATATTATTATAATTTTTTTTTTATTGCGTGCTATGTAAGAAGCAACCAATGTGCTTTTAGTGCTCCACTACTAAGCTTTTTGGATTTTATTTTTATTGTAATTGTTATAACTTTCAATATAAATTTTCACTTATTTCAAATTTTGCTTCGGTTACTAAGGTATGAAGGGGACAAAAAAAAAAAAGAATAAAGCTCGACAAATTTACAAATCAAGTAATATTTTATTTAAAAGTTTGTAATATTTAAGTTTAGTTCTTGTTAAATCAAATTTATATGAAGAGAAAAGTTTTTTTTAATTGAAATCTTTCGGCAATCGATTGAAGCTGATAAGATATGCAATAGCAATAATAAAAAATAAACAGACAAAAGCTTACTTTAATGAAGAAAAGTGTAAAGAAGAAGCAAAACGATTTGATCTTGTTGCTGAAATATTTTTGAAAATGTTGGAGTAAACTGTTCACTTCAATTGTACACTTCAATTTGGCCCAAGAATGGCAATTGCTTAGTCACTTTATTATTATTCACTGCTTCTCAGTATAAAACTTATCGATTAATTTTAAAAACTCTATTCAATGAAAACAACACAAACTAACAAATTAAAATTTTATAACTCAAAGGAGAGAAAAAAAAAAGAGAATCAATATGAGCTTTGAAATGTATGCATACAGGAATTTTTTGTCTTCTCGTTATTAATTTTGTTTTTTTTGTTTTTATGTTTTCACGTCAAGTTATTCAGGCGTAATGTTGCACTGGAATAAATTCAATTTAATTGCAAAATGTATTGGTCTAGAATTTCGCAAATAGATTCTATTCTGTATACACCAGGAATATGATATGTTTCTCAGACAATTCTGTAACAGCTCTACTTGTAAAATTAAAAAGAAATTAATTCGAGGTGGAAAAAAGTGCCAAGATCCATTCACTTGATATATTGAGATAGCGATACGATGTACATGTACATATGGCGTATATTGCAAGGCATTTATTTCGAGACGTATACTGATCGTCAGTACTTTATAGATAATACCGCAAAGCAAAAGCTATATATTGACGTACTCGGTTTTATTCAGACTGCTAATTCGAAACAACAGGCTTTTAATTCTTGGTACCAAGATACTGGAAGTCCCTGGGCAATTTTCTACATCGAGTTGGCTATTTGGTCAATTTTGGTGGGCCTGAAAGGATATCTAACCTGCTTAAGCGTAGAGACCCGCCCTCCTTTATAGGTAGTTTTCTAATAATTTTGGTCGAACCATTTGTTCGATTTAGCTGATTTTCAAAATTGATCCGCAAGTTGTTTAAGTACAAATTTAAGAGACATATAGGAACTTAAAAATACAATTTTCAGGCGAAGATTGTTGCAACTTAATCCTGCCGAATTCCGAAAAAAATTTGAGGTATACATTCTCTTCTTCAAAAAAAAGTTTTAAATTCGCCATAGATAAGTAGTTATAAATAGACAATTTAGAGATTCTCTCAAGTCCATTAATAATTATTATAAAGGCTGGAAAATCTAAACATCTTCTTTGACGAAAGTAGTATAGATATGGGAGAACGTCGACAGGAATTTTAGCCCGCAGAAAAAAGGACCTTTTTTTTTTTTTTTGCTCATCAAAATTGATCCTTTCCAGGTAGTAGTATAGATATGGGAGAACGTCTATGAGCTACCCCCGCTGAACACCTGTGTATTGCATATCATTTTATCCTTCCACTTCTTATCTAATTCTCTACCCATTCTATTCTTTCCCCTTTTCAACTATGCTTCTCTTTCATCTAATATCTCCAGCAACGTCGGTTTCTAATAAACCATTGCATTTCTTACAGTTACTAACACAAGCCCTTCTTCATTTCTATTTTGATTTCATTATATTACAAACAAGAACTACTAATCTTGTCTAAACGTAGAATTCAGTCCAACCTCCACATAGAACTCGACTCAAGATCCACTTCCCATTACTCCATATATGCTGATACGTTTACAACAAAATGAAACTATTCATAGTAAACATATAATTGTTCACGTTGTCGCCATACAAATGTACTAAACACTGCTTTTTTATTGTTGTATGAATTCCCATATGGTTACACCAAAAAGGGATTCATATTAAAAATATTATTGTTTACGTCGTCGACATAGTCGTAGACTTAGATCGGTTATTTATTATTTCATAAATACACATATGTTCAAAACAAAAAAAAGGGATTCTTAGTAAAATTATACTTGTTTCTGTCGCCGTCATCGAAGTAACCTAATGATCGGTTTTTTACTTAATAAAATCCCATGTGTTTAAAACAAAAAAGGAGTTCTTGATAAAAATATAATTGTTTTCGTTGCCGACATTACAGTGCACTAATGATAGGTTTTTTTTGGTGCCTAATAAAACCTTATATATTCAAGCCAAAAAAAATAATAATAACAATAGTAATAAACATATAATTGCTTACGGCGACAATAATAACTAAAGGCTGACAAACAAACATAAATTTTCCCAGGGTAAGTATAGCATCCTCCTGAAGGCAAAACTATTTCATCATATTTTATTTCAATACACTCAAACGCTCTGCAATGATCCTCGCTTGTGTCGTTATTCATATAAATAGCCAAGCGAACGTGGAAAATCCTCAGTATTTTCAAGTCGTGTAAACGGGAAAACCGAAATTTTATTTTGTGTTGAAAAATATAAACATAGTACTTCATAATATTTATTAAGTAAAGGGTGCAATAAAAGAAAAAGGACAAGGAAATTTTGCAGATAACGCTTGAAGGTAAAATCTTTAACATTTCTTTTCTATAAAAGCAGAATTTTCTCTCAACTCACTACAAAAATAATCTGACGGTCAAGTTGACAAATTCAAAGCTTGAATTTTACATTTTGAATTTATATTAAGTAGAACAAATTAAAAATCGAGTAACATGGTATTTAAGTGCAATTTTTGCAATTCTTCAGTAGAAGACGTAAGTAGTTTGCTGGAGCACTATTGTGAAGAGTTCGATAGAGTCTATCGGTTGGCGCTTGAAGAGGAGGCTGCAGCGAACGTGATTCGGAACGGAGAAAATTCGTGCACAACTAGAGATCGGTACACAACCTGCAATTTTTGTGGAGCGGCTGTGAGTGAATGGGAATTATTCCATAGCCACCAATGCGGGCAATTTGATACAGATTGTGAAATGGCGTTTAAGGAAATTGAGGACAATGTACCATCTACAAGTGCAGCTGCTAAAAGAAAAAACAATTTCTTAAACAGTAGCAATGCGAAAGTTGCTGCTAAAGAAATATATTGTAGCGTTTGTAACGTTTATATGCTACAATCTAAAAAACAATCTATAAAATGCACTTGAGGACAATCCTACATAAGGAAAAATCAGCGGTGATGTTAAAAGAAAACGTGTTCATCACTTCCCCAATGGCATCAGAAAATGTGGTTCAATACAAAATAATAAGCAGTTTGGAAGAGGAGATTTCAATTGAACTATTTTTGGCTGATATCCGTCCTTACATCCGGGAACAAATTCGACAGAAATTAGAAGAGTTTAATTCTATTAAATTCAATTTGAGACTCTTTGGCGAATATGTGAAAGGAATGGACGCTGAAATGGTGCTAACATTGAAACACTTTTCAACAAATTTCAGTGTGGTAAGGGAAGTTGGTGAAGTCGACGAAAAGATTGCCGGACTTTTCGTTGAACTTACAAAAGCGGCTGAAGAATATCAGGAGCGTGATAGCGGCTGGGCGATAACAGCGTTTAAATTCTGCGAATTAACCATCTGTAGGCTGAAGTCCATTCCAGTGGGTTCGCACTTGGCACTACCAAAGAGGATATATACCAAAAAAGCTACCATTAACGTTAAAAACAACGATGTATATTGCTTTAAATGGTGCATACTTGCAACTATCGCTTTTAAAAAAGACAATTTACCGGGTACCCAATTAAGGCGTTTATCTCGCCCCGAGTATTATAAAATTGGGAGTATTCGCCAAAAAATCATTTCATTTCGAAATAGGGAAATAGATCTTTCGGGATTAACATTCCCAGTAACGAATGCTGACATAAGCCATTTTGAGAGCAAAAATAGTGGTATAAGCATAAATATTTACGAATTATATGACGACAAAAGAAAGGGTGAATGGAAAGTGATGGGTCCCGCTAGAGCAGCGAAATCCACCAAAGATTTCCATATAAATCTGCTTACAATTTATAAACCGAATAGAAGTCAATATCATTATTGCCTCATCACCAACATGCAAAGATTGGTAAAAACGCAGTTCACCCGAAGCAACGCCACTGGTCAATGTTGCGATTTATGTCAAACATTCTATACTACTGGTGGAAATCGACATAAAGAGGAATGTACCCGAGTGAGAAGTGTGTTCCCAGCAGTCGGAACAAAAACAAAATTTACGCATTTCGAAAAACAAATATCGCCACCAATAATTATTTATGCGGACATCGAAGCTTTACTTAAACCTACGAGAGTTATTCAAAAGGGGGAGGGCACTCGAATAATTCAAGAGCATGAAGCATGTGCGGTGTCCTATTATATAAGACATGTTTATAATGAAGACTGTGATGAACAATACGTTTTCGATGGTAAGTATATTTTATAAATTTTTAAATTATATAACTAACTGTTACTTTTATTATAAGGTCAATCCTGTATAGATGAGTTTCTCATTCATATGGAAGCCAAAATGCACGTGTTATATGAAAAATATTGGAAGCGAGCACCAATTTCCTATGATCATCAGCTTCCAAACCCTACTAAAGGCGAAAAATGCTATGCCTGTGAGGAGATTTTGTCATGTAAGCCAGATAAATACTTTAATTATTTTACCGGAAAGTTTATGGGGTTTATTCATAGTGGGTGTAAAAAAAATATTGAATTTAAGTCACCCTTTTTTCCCATTATTTTTCATAATTTAAGTAAATATGATATCTATCTATTTATTACTAAGTTAGGAACTAATATAACTGTAGTCCCATGCAATAAGGAACTGTATATTACGATCACGAAGAGAGTTTTGGACGGAAATAAGACAAAATTTTTTATGAATTTTATAGATTCAGTCCGATTTTTAAATTCGAGTCTAGAAAAATTAGCTAGTTATTTGCTAAGAAAAAAATTTCATGACTCAGAAAAATTCACGCTAATGAGTCGTAAGGGTGTCTTTCCGTATGACTACATTAGTGATTTCAAGAAAATTGATGATAAAGTTTTACTAAGTCGAGAATGTTTTTTAATTATTTGTCCGATTGTGAGTGTAGTGAGACTGATTATAATTTTGCTCAGACTGTATGGACACCATTTAATTGTCAAACCCTTAAGGATTATATGATTTTATATCTTCAAAGTGATGTTTTGCTATTAGCCGACGTTTTCGAGAATTTCAGGAACTTATGTTTGCGAATATATAAATTAGATCCTTCTAATTATGTTACAGCACCTTCTCTTTCGTGGGATGCGATGCTGAAATATACGAAAGTTGAGCTAGAATTAATTAGCGATCCTGAAATTCATACATTTTTAAAAACTAGCGTTCGTGGTGGTATTACACAATGCACCCAGAGGTTGTCCGAATCAAACAACAAGTTTTTAAAAAATTATGACGAAACTAAACCTGAGAGATATTTATCTTATATGGATGCCAACAATTTCTATGTTTGGGCTGTGTCTCAAAAACTTATATATTCAAACTTTCGATTCTTAAGTGATATCGAAGTAAAAAATTGCAATATTAACTCAATCGACGTAAACGGAGTGAATGGTTATATCCTTGAAGTAGATTTAGATTATCCGTCTGATATTCACGATAGACATGATTGTCTCCCTTTCTGCGCTGAAAATAAGATTCCCCCTACCGGGAAATATAAAAAACTTGTTGCAGATTTAACAAACAAACAGAATTATACAATTCACTTAAAAAATCTACTTTTCTTTTTGCAACATGGATTGAAATTGCAATGTATTCATAGAATACTCAAATTCAGCCAAAGATCGTGGCTAGGATCCTACATTGAGCTGAATACCAATCAAAGAAAAGCTGCAAAAAACGAGTTTGAGAAAAATTTTTTAAAATTAATGAATAACGCTATCTATGGTAAAACCATGGAAAATGTTGAAATACGTCGGGATGTCCGCTTAGTCCGTCATTATGAGAACAGAAGAAATTCTGAAGGATATAGATCTTTGATAGCAAAACCGAACTTTAAGGATATTGAAATATTTGATAATGGCTTATTCGGCATAGAGTTAAATAAGATGGAAAATATTCATAACAAGCCAATATACGTGGGTGTAGCGGTTCTAAAACACTCTAAGTGGCTAATGTATGATTTCTATTATAACTTTCTAATTAATCATGACGAAAAAACTAAAATAATTTATATGGATACGGATTC